>VZRX01018343.1:46980-69352 GCA_013398075.1 Notiomystis cincta | reverse complement strand
AAAAAAAAGAGAAAAAACCCAAATATTGAATCTTTGAATACTTCTCCAACCATATACCCATCTCATAATTCAGACCAACTTAGCTCCTGGCAGCACAGGGCTTGAATGTAAACTCCAAGAGTAAGTGAGGGGTTTTTATCTTCGTTTTTCTCTACCAGTGGCCACTGGTTTGTTAGAGTGAGTTTTTTGTTTTAACTTTCATTATCTCTTTGGAAGGATCAAGCCTTTCCATTTGAAAATGTGGCAAAATACAAGAAACATCAGAAAGGAATTACCAGGGATTTGAGGAAAAATATGAAGCCTATTTTAAGAAAACAACAATTTAAGCTATGCATTGTTAAAAGTAAGCCTGTCAGTTGCTCATTTGCTCCAGAGCTGCAGAGGTTGTCTGAAGAAAAGCACTGCTTTCACATTATAAATGAGAGCACAAATCAGAAGAAACATTCACTAATGAGCAAACGGCATTTACTGACGGCAGCAATTGCAGTGCAACAACATCATTCTTTTCTCTTTGATCAGGAACATCACACCACAACCAACCTGAGGAAAAATTTAGGGTCCTTAATAAACAAAAGTTTGGATTTCTCCCTCTTTCAAGTCCTAGACATTTGCAAAACAGCAAGCAAGAAAAAGGAAATTTGCTGACCAAATGTGGATGAAGGGATGGGCTGTAACCCATCCCAGGGTCTGATTCTCAAGAACTACGGATCCTTCCTCATCTTGCAGCAAGGAAAACAGATCTTTTTTTTTTTTTACCCTTCATCTTCAGTGGTACCCCAACAGGGAAAAGCCAGCATTTTGAAAGCACACTCTAATGTTTCGTTTACTTGACTGTGCCTTAAGCACTTTTGTTAGCATTTTAATACTTTCCACTTTTATTTTTGTTTCCAAATTGAGGACTGTAAAAATACAGCCAGAAAAGGCACTTCAGTGAATACAGACCTTACTATTGTTGCATTTTTCCTAGCAAGCCATTCATGATTACTATACCTCTCTATACATGTATGATTTTTGACTTACTCTCCAGGATGTACTGAGCTGACTTTCCATTATATACCTTTTGTAGTGAATTAAGAGTTTCCTCTTCTTTGTTTTGTGTTATTTATCTAATATGAATTCAGCTTATTTTGGCAAAACTTTTGTTTTATTGATGTCGTTTAAAAATAAATATACTGTTCTGGAATATTTTCTACACTTAATTTGCATGAGAATTACTGAATTCAGTTGCTCTCTCAGTCTTGCTAACCACAATAATGGGTTACAATACCCTAAGTTTTCTCCTGGTTGCAAACACTTTGGGGGAATGTGCTATTTTTCTTTTTCTTGACTACAATTAAGCATTCAATAATTCTTTAATCAAGTAGTATAGATGGTCTTCGTTAGCTACATTTTGCATTCTTACTGTGCCCCCTCATGCTGTACTGGCAAAGGTTGTAGATAAAATAACTAGGATGGCTAAATAAAGAAAAAGCAGCATTTCATTACAAAGGAAGTATCCATAAAGATCTCTATTATAACCTAAACCATTTCTGAGTAATGTATTTGAAGACACAGAATTTTACACCTTACAGCAAACAACTGTTAAAATGTCCCTCTCAGTTCTTTCTAAGCACCAGATTCCAGAGGACAGCAGGAACCAACAGGCGTGCCTGTTGATGAAACACCAGCTGAGCTCCCTCATTATTGTCTGGAAAGCAGCAGAATATTTTAAAGGCACTACCTCTTAAGAGAAAAGTCCATTTACAGCTACATCAAGCAGAATGAGAGTTACCCCCAGGGTTATCTCAAACCTGTGAAAACTTGGAACTCCCACACAATTTATGCCAGAGAGCACTCAGCTTTTATTCATATGGTCCTCACCCTTCTCCTTTTCTACAGCAACAGAAACAACTCTTGGCAAGACCGCAGCAGGGAAAGAGTCCCACAAGAATAAGAAATGGCTGTTTGAAGCCATTGGAGACCTCATTTATGGACACTCTACTTCAAGAGAAAAATGCCATAAATTAATTCCCATTGTTTTTTATCTAGACAGTGAAATATGATCTGTCCAACTCTCTATTATAGCGAAATAATTTCCAGACACACTGTTCCAATGGATAAAAAGTTGTAAAACAACCATAACTATTATGCATAAATAAGGCACATAAATAAATTGCATTTCAATTTCCTTATTTGTACTTCAAGGAATAAGAGACAGCAAAATTTTCACATATAGTCAGCAATCTAACTTCCTAATTTATATATTTGATCACAATTCCATCTAATCAACAATTCACAGAATAGAATACCTAACAGTAAATACACAGATTATATATTAATCATCTTAAACATAGCACCATATGCAAAAGGGAAGGAAAAAAGAGAATTCTGTTTGCAAGAGTATCTGACACTCAATCCACAAAGTCACTGAGTGGCAACCAAAAACATTGAGCCTCACAAATGGGTTTCTCTGTGACTGTAACAGTACAGAGTTTGGTATGTAAACAGCAGACCACTTTGTCAGGCAAACCTTATACAAGAAGGCACATTTACAAGATTTAATATATTTCCACATTTGACAAAAATACTTGCCTCAAAGTCAGTTTTCCAAAAAGTACTCAAAAAATGAGCACATGCCTCACTAGTTCTTTAAAACCATTTTGAAGTAGCCCTTTTGCCTTATTAATGCAGAAAGCAGGCATAGGGAGATTACACCATAACTTTTTCCAGCTCTACCTCTGATACTGCTAAAGTTTATTACCTTAGTCCCTATCAGACCATCCATGATTTATACATTTCTTCACTTCCTGGAGAGACCTGTCTACCTGTCCATATCCACAGCCTTAAGGAACTACCAGAGCTCCACTGTCAAGGCGAAGCTAAAACTGGAATTTCAAGCCAAAGATCCACTCATGCCATATATTATATATTCCAAATCAACACTTAAACCATTCACCTTTAACTAGCAATGAACTACTATTTGCTTATTTAACAGTTACTCCAATAAATCATGAATGAAAAATAAATACTGATGTTCATTCTTCTGGAAATATGGCACACTGCATCAAGATGAATTGCCTATCTCAATATATCAAAATAGTACTGCCTAAAAGATCACACACAAAAAAAAATCCATCCAGTAGATTTGATGCAAAACACTCTCTGAAATACTACCCAGATCCATTTTTCTCCATAAGCATAAGCTCATCAGAGGCTTAAATCAGAGGCCAACTCAGAGAACTCATCTCCTGTCAAGAAGCTGCTCTTTGTCATTTCTCAGGCAGAAGTGACAGACTGCTCACCCATGTTGCTCCACACCCCTCCTCACCTGTTTCTGCATGACTTATACCCCAAAACCTTGGCACACTTCCATCTCTCAGAACTCTACCTGCCTGCATTTACTGAAGCTACTTACATCTCAGATCCCATACAGTAGGCAAAGGCAGGCACTTGAGGAGAAGAGCAGGGTAATTAAGCCACTACAACACCTTCTGGTCCTCAGTTTCCCCTGAAACTCACCAGCTGTAGCCATCCCAGTGACCCTAACACCAGCAATGTCTGTTCGCTGGCACAGAGATCATGATCAATTAGTGCAAATGTTGTGGCTGCACTTCAGCATTTTTTTCAGAACAGTCCTTGGTCTGTGCCAGCTTCAGCAAATGTAGACCAAAAGCACTACAGAAACCATTCTAATAATTTAACAGTAGAGGTAACCAACCTCCCTGGGGGCTCAAAAACCTTCCCATTCTATATGGAAATACTGCCAACATCATCTTAATTCTCAGCACACAGAGCTCACCTAGTGGGCTCCTACACAGCACATGGGTATTCACCTTACCATTGCAAAAATAAAAAAGTGAAACTACTAAATATTTTTAAAAATCACTTCAAATAAACAAACAAACAAACAGACAGGTCTGAAAGGTAACACAAATAATTATAACAATGTTACCACCTGATATCATCACAGGGTTGTGCTTTGAACCATCTGGATAAATTTACTATTAGTTTTATAGTTCACACACAAAAAACTGTATGAGTTCCTTGAGTTTCTAATGATTGTTCAGGGAATAACTGCGAGTTTTATTATCATCCATAGGTACTCTCAGTGAATCCACCTTAATGTAGCTGCTGCCTGACAAATACACACGGCTCCATATGTGTACTCTTGGATGCCTGTAAAAACAGCCATCCTCTACCAGTCAAAATAGCACGGGAATAAAGGCTGTTGAAGAAATTAAGAACAAGTACCAAACCCTCTGATGCTCCTGAATGCAATCGATTTAAAGCCTGATGGATAAGTAGATTCCATAGGAGAAGAGAAATTTAGAGTCCCCCTCAGCACAGAGAACGGGAATGCACCAGAAGAGAAACAGCGCCATCTACTGACAACAGCGGGGTACTCGTAAGTGACAGCTCCCCTTGGATTGGGACAGTTTATCCATCCAGGTCACAATCTAGAAGTACAGAAAATGTCCCACGAACCAAGCTTGGCACAGAAATGTGGAATTAGGTAAGTTTTTTTATAGTACCATTCATTTGAAAAATTTGGAAGTTTAACTCTGAGCATCACAGGAGCTGTAAATGATGACCAGGAGTTACCCAGTCCCTCTACTTCCTTCAAGGCTTTACCTTCTGCCATCCATCCATAACCTCACTGCCTGATATTAAGGATTTCCAGTGAAGTATGTTTGTATCCACTTGTTGCACAGCCTATTCCAGTATGTATCTCTGCTTTCATAAAATTTTGCTAGCACTCAAACCAAACATTCTCTTGACATTTAAGGTCTGTAGTTTTAATCCTGTTAAAACTGCACTCTCCCATTCCTTTTCAACAGCCTTTTACACAACTGACTCTTTCCCACCCTTACCTGCCTAAAATGCCAATTTGTCAGTCATTCCCCATTATCACAATTTATAGACTATCATTCTTTGCTCTTCTTGAAACTCACTCCAGTTTGCCCATGTCATTATCTAAAAACGAGCCACAAAACTGGATATAATAGTTCAGCTTGGCCTTTCTGATAAAAGATAGAAAATTGGTTCATTTATCCTGTGTGCAATAACAGGTTATGAAGCTCATAAAGCCCAGTTAAGGTTCATATTTAGAAATCCTACTATTGTTTCCTAGACTGTACAACTTATTTTCCAATGAAAAAGAAGTATCAGACTCCTCTGTTCTTGAAAAGTTAATATTTACTATAATCTCCATATCTTTGCATGTTTAAGTAGACAAGGCAACTTTTTTTCTAACACTCCCCTCAGCAGCCATAAACATTTCTATTATCTTGGTTCTCTAAGGCTTTAAGGCAACCTAGATGAATCTTTTAGGAAAAAATATTTACTGTCATGATAATTGAACAAAGAAACCAAAACAAAAAAAAAAAAAAAAAAAAAAAAAAGGCATCTTCCAAAAAAAACATTTCACCTAAGCCAAAACTNTACTGTCATGATAATTGAACAAAGAAACCAAAACAAAAAAAAAAAAAAAAGAAAAAAAAGGCATCTTCCACAAAATACATTTCACCTAAGCCAAAGCTAAAAAAGGTGTCATCTATAAGCACTTTATAACCTCCACAAGTTTTTAACTTGAATATATAGGTAAGAATGTATTTTCAATCCCTTGCATTCACTTCGTCTATGAAAGAGTCATTTTAATCTTTCCAAGGATTTGTATTATTTTCAGATGTGCTTCTAAAGAAAACTAATTAACTTCCTGTTCTTAATACTGCTTCCTCTCAATGAAGTGAGAAGAACCTTATCAAATAAAAACAATGCTCAGCCAAGAGCAACCTCTCTTTTTCAAGTTTCATCAAAACTTGCAGGCTTTCAGAAAAGAGGACTGTCAGGGATCATCCATACAAGAAACTGCACCATTTTAAGTACATCAGTACATTTTTCTTTCCTTTAATGATTTCAGATGAACTTCTCAGGTTGATTATCTACAGTCTTTGAATCCAATATACGTTTAAAACATGTTCCAAATGCAAAAATATCAAAATACTTCCTTTGCACCTCTGAAAACTAAGAATTTATTCCTCCTGCTCTGTTGTCAGAATGCAACCTACTTTTAGTGAGAACCCTGCCCTCCGTCTGCCACTTGCATCTTTTGCCAAAAAGATCAAATGCCCACAACCTGCCTGCAGCTCTATGGTAATTTTAGAAAACAGGCATTCCATTATTACAAGAATCTCCCACACTGAAGATTCCCTAAGATCTAAAACCAAAATAAGCACCTGAGTGCTTATTACTGACTTTAGTTCTTACAATAACTGTCTTTGAATTGGTTACACTTTGCCACTGAATTTCCAGTATACGGCAAAAAATTTTTTAATTTTTAAAAATAAAATCTGATGTCCACCTCCCCAAAACTAGACAGAATTTCACTTTTACAGCAGTAATTCATTATGTATATGTAATATATGTAGTATATATTTATACAGGATATAAATTTCATCACTATTGTTTCTTATGTTAGTCATCTTATTCACATGTTACACAGCTAATACACATAGGTCTGTATTTGACAGTTGTGTTGTGCCATATTTTAATTAAAAATGTTTCAGTTCTAAAAAGCATCAAGAATCACTTTAAGCATAATTTAAATAAGCTTAATTCCTGCTTGTTTATCCAAGGTTCCACAATATTGACCAATGGAGAAAAACAAATATTTTTCCCAGAAACAGCGAAGCAAAACACCCTTGTGAAATCTCAGCAAGCCCTGTACTCACTTTAATGGAACAGCAGCCTCTCTCCCTGACTTCACAGGCAAACCTACCCTCTTTTAACCCAGGACAAAAAGACCTCAACAGCATGAATAATTTCAAACAAGGCACTTGCCTAGCAACTATAATTTGGCTATTTAGGTGTGGTAATTGGAGAAAAAGTGAGCTGAAAGAAAGCAGAACATGAGAAAAACTGTCTGGTTGTTTTTCACTATCAGCTGTGTCAGGTTGAAGCATTTACAAGGAAAAGCTGCAATTAGTGGCAGAACAAAGACCACTGGTGGTGACGTTCTGGGTAGAAGATGCTCAATACTGGGCAGCCTTACAAGTTTTCTAAGAGATAAACTACTGCTGCTTTGCATCCTTACTGAAAGGACTCAGTATTAAAAGTACTAATGTCTGTATTTCAGGATGAAAATTCTTGGCAGACTTCATTAACATACACAAAGACAATAAAATAATATAGATAGATGAATATGGCACTTAAAAGCATGGTTTAATGGTGGACTTGGCAGTGCTGGATTAACACTGGACTCTGTCTTAAAGGTCTTCTCCAAACTAAACAACTGTATGATTTTCTTATCGTGTATTGTAGAAAATCAGGCAGCGTAAAGACAGAGCCAAAGCAGCAGGCCAGCCCCTTCACACTACATTGACTTGGTGTGTGCAAACCGCCCGCAATAAATATCCACGGGCGGGTCGCTTTCGGCCGGAGCCGAGCGCGGCGCGCGGTACCTCATGTGCAGGATGCCGATGAGGGTGGCGGCGAGGTCGGAGGACATCCTGCCCATGATGCAGCAGCGGCTGAGGCAGGCGAGCAGGCTGGCGGGCAGGCAGGGCAGGAAGTACACGAGCTGCACCAGGCGCCGCTGCGCCTCGGCCGGCAGCAGCACCAGCGTGCCCTCGAGCGGATCTGCGGCACACAACACGCGGTCAGCGCGCGCCCCGACGCACCGACAGCTGCCTCAGCCAGCGCTGGCGTGAGGACGGCACACACAGCGCCCAAGAGGGGAGAAATAAAGGGCAATACTAGGAAAAAGGAGGCTCGGAGAGGAACTTCTCACTCTCTACAACTACCCGAAACCCTGAAAACTTGAAAAGAGGTTGCTGCCAGGTGAGGGTAAGTCAGCCTCTTCTTCCAGGTAACAAGGAAAGGATGAAAGGAAATGGCCTTAAGTTTTGCCAGGGGAGGTCTGATTTGGGTATTAGGAAAAAACTTCTTCACTGAAAGGGTGGTCAGGCACTGGATCAAGCTGTCCAGAGAAGGGGTGCTATCAACCATCCCCTGAAGTGTTCAAAACACACGTGGCATCTGGGGACACGGTTTAGTGGTGGACTTGGCAGTGCTGGGTTACCACCTGGACCTTAGAGGTATCTTTCAACCTAAATGATTCTATGATTATCTGACACAAAAACTAAAGAATAAAGTCCTACTAACTTGAACTAGAGATCTCAATCTTTCTATTATCTAGTAAATGACACATAGTTCATTTTAACCTTTAGGAGACTGAACCAACCCTGCAATCCTGCCCCCCACCCAGGGATTTTCCACCTACTGCAATTTGCCTGCCAGGTGAGGGACAAAACTCCTTGTGCTGCAGTGTCAAAGTCTTACCGTATATTCGAGCAGCAGTGGCTTGTAAACTTTGCAACAACTCCTTGTTTGAACGAGAAGCAGCGGAATGAATGATATCAATGAGCTGATTGGAAAGCTCAGGGTTCCTCAAACCAAGCAGAGCCAGTTGCTGAGGTAAGCCAGCCAACCAACGAGACAAAACTTTACTTCGACTTCTAAAGAAAGATGGAAAAACCAGTTGGAGAAAAAAAAAGACAAAATAACATAAACCCACAAAAATTTCCCATTCTTGGCTAAGTTGCTTTTATTTCTGCTTTCTGGCTCAGACTAAAACAACTGTATGGACCAATCCTATCTTTCATAGGCTACAATTTCTATGTCACCCTGGCTTATCAAATCAAGTATCATTTAGAAACCAGAAGCATTTCATTAGTTTATTACTGAAGTGATGATCACAAGAAAAAAAGCTGACAAGCGTAAATCAAGAAGTTCAAAGTAGGTCTTTGAAGATGTCAACAAGAGTATCATGATGATGATACAGATTATTTCACTCTCAATGACCCGTCTACCAAAAACTTTTCAGGGAAATTAAGTACCCACAACACAAGAGAGAAGGGCCTTGCATAGAGATGAACTGTTCAACAGTAGGAAAAGACTGGAGAACAGACAACTGAAGTGGATGAGCTGGACGTGGGCTCAGAGGTCTCAAATCACCTGACATGGAAATAGTGGATAGGAATAAAACATTTGATTCCTCTTCAACAATAAAAAGCAAATACTAGTATCAAATGAAGCTAGAAGGAGTCAGGATTAAACAGGCAAAAAAAAGTTGTGTCTTGACACAATTGAGCTTTGTCAGTCCTTGCCAGAGGATGCTGCAGTCTTGATTTAGACTGGTCCAAGGAATGAGGAGAAAAGCTCATGATATAGACATCAACTGGATGATATTAAACACAAAGAAGCTCTGCACAGTGAGGAAGCACAGGCTTCAAATGGTTGGAAGCTTGGAGTGTTATGAAAAAGTAATTCTTGTCTTCTTCCTATAACATCTTACATAGGTCAATGCTAAAGGCAGATTGTGAGGCCTTTTCAGACTCTCACCAGTACACAAATGAGTATGTGCACACACACAGACACACTCCATATATGCATATATACACACAGTGAACATCAGTATGTGTGCAGTGATTAAGGATGAAGATAACTAAAACATCAAGACAAAATTTAATTCTGAAATGTGTAATAAGTCAGTCAAGTTTTTTTTTTTCCCACAAGGCAGCAACAGGCCAAAAGCTCCTACTTTATCCTTTGAATCAGACACACCTAAAAAATAAACACATTCACAAAAAAGCTCTGGAAAAATGATCCAATGTGAATTCTGTTCCTCTTAAGACTGTTCTTGACAAGCTTCTGAGAAAAAAATAAATTAAGAGAGTGAGGAGAACACTCAAAGGAGGGCTGAAGGAGCTATAATGTCAAACTGAATGGAACAACATGAGTGTCTACTGAATAGTCCACATTTTGAAGAAATTAAAAAACCCCACTTGTTTCTAAATGAAAGAAATGGAATAGACCAGTACACAAATATTATGATGTCTTCAAATGTCTTGTCAGACATAAGTGCAGTCATAATTTTTTGCAAAGAATATTTGAGATTTCATTCTTCTGTTACTAAAAATGTCACAGATCCATGTAAAAGACTAAGAGGAACAGCAGCAAAACTACTGCTACTTGTGATGTCTAAAGATAGAAAGTTAAAGCCTTCCAGATAGTCATATGATCACATGAAACTGAATGAGATGCTCAAGACTTTCAGGTAAGTACAGTGAACAGTGAGAACAGTGGTTATGTAACCTCAGGGAAATGAGTCAGTATGAACAAGACTCTCTTTCACTCTGTGTGAAAAGAGGAGGAAAATGGGATATTCCAAAGCAATTTTCCATCTTTCATATTCCCTACACTTTTTATAAGGTTCAGAGAGTAGCATTAGATTATTTCTGGTTGTAGATCTAATTATATGTACTCAGGCATTACCACAACAGATGTAACAAAGCAAAGAAGTTGTAGAAGGGAACAATTTCCCCAAGGCTTGACTGTGTTAGTGGATGCCAGGACTTCTGAGAGACCTGAGGTTTGATTTTTTTAGTGGCAGAAACAGATCATATCCCCTAGAACATCAGCTGTGTCCCGGCTGTGCATCAAAAGCAGCGTGGGCAGAAGGTTGAGGGAGGGGTTTCTGCTCCTCTACTCTGCTCTGATGAGACCCCACCTGCAGTGCTGCATCCAGCTCTGGGTCCCAGAAATAAGAAGGGCATCGACCTGCTGGAGCAAATCCAAGGAGGCCATGAAGATCAAAGGTCTGAGCATCTCTCCTATGAAGACAGGCTGAGAGAGCTGCTGTTGCTCAGCCTGGAGAAGAGAAGGTCTTCCCAAAGCCTCAGAGCTGCTTTACAGTACCTGAAGGGGACCTGCAGTTCCCAAACGAACCAGGACTGACACATACATGTCAACATATGATTTGTGTTTAAGCTTTCTACACCCTGGAACTAGATGACTTGTCTGAAAAATACCTTCTAGAACAGTTAAGACTTAGAGACAATCTGGACACATCTGATGAATGAAAAACTGTTTTGACAGCATTACATAGACAGAATAATCTCTTTCTTACTATATCTGAAGCAAGTCAGGTATCTAATAGCTGCCCATGATGAACCAGGAACCCAGAAGGACAAGAACACTTTCTTAAACCTAGTCTCTTTAGAACCACACCCCCAAAACAACAATATTTTTCTTGAAGAAAGTAAGTCAGAAAGGCTACACAGCCACTATCAGAACAGCAAAGGCACTAAGTGACAAGCTCATGAAGTGATGGAAATGCTCCATGGCTCTAGCTGCACGATCTTGACATGTCCACTGACTGCCACACAGTAACAATAAGCTTGCAGCAGTGTATTTCAAGCTAAAATTTATGTCATTAAGATATGTCTAGTACTTATGCTAAGACAGACAACTAAGCTAATACATCTCCATCTCACAGAGCACACAAACTTTCAAATTCCAGTGACAGTGTCAAAACAGATTCAGAATGAAGTTTCATGACATCTACATATAAATTCAGTATTCTCACTCCTGAAATCAATATACTATTTTGAAATGAAAAAGAATATGCCTTTTTTTTTTTTTTACCTGATTCTTTGTGTCCTGAAATCTTCTTTTTGGTAAACTCTGCTAAAAAATTTCAAAAGCAATGTACGAACTGGAAAGAGCAGGTTCCTTTGCTGGTATAGTGTATATACTGCTTTTATCAAGGGTTCCGTTGCTACTGGAAAAAATAAAAAAATCTGAAGTAATACTTCTTAATCTTCTGATTTTATACATGCACACACACACACACACACAGAGCTATGATCTTTATCTACAACTTTCTACACTGAACTCCAGAGGGAAGTACCAAAATGTTTTGAAGTAACTACTGGACTGACTTCTAAACCATTGAAACAACACTTTCTTGTGCAGCTTGGAAAAGAGCCAGACAACAGAGACAATATTCAAGTGAAAACTTCAGAACTTCCTGAAGACAGGTTGCAAGGTAGCTGAGAACCAGTAAATTCCTGCTTTTCACAGCTATCTTCCAATCCTTTCCCCTTAGTACAGCGATCTCAGACCAATGTTCTCTACTCATTTACTTTTGCTCCCCAAAACCTCACTGTAACAGCACCTTCAGTTCTCTCTGTACTATCCCTTCCTCCCTGCCACACATGCTAACCTCACCAGCTCTCCCTGTCTCTGGACCAGCTGGCTCCAAGTTACACTTGCTAATTAACCGGAAAACAAATTCCTTAAGAGGCTGTTAGCAAGACACTGCAAGAACTGCTAACTCCCCTGCAGCCTTTCCTTCTCTGAAGCTCTCATTGACCGTGTGTTATCACCACACTTAATACAACATATGAAAGCTCTACCACTGACCAAATTGGCTGAAATCAGCCAGCAAACACAGAACTTACTGTAATAGACTGAGAAACAGACCAAACATTTTCTTTGGAAACCAGACGAAACCACCGGATGGAAAAATTAACAAAGCATGGAAAAATACCTGAATTCAGAGAAGACAGGCCTGGAAAGAATGGGAAAGCATCTGAAAACTTAAGCAATACATGAAGGGTATGAGACCTGACTCAGTTTGTCTCAGAAGAGCTTGTGGTCCTCAGGGATTCAATCCAATTAAGGCATACTTAAGTAGCAGCAATCACTTCATTATCTTCATAAACCAAGGCTGAGAAACACCTGTCTTTTCATCCAGGTACACAGATCAGTCTTAGTACGTTGTGTGTACAAAACCAGGTAAAATATTGTGTTCCACACCAGACAGAGCAACTTCTGCCCACGGAGATGGACAAGAATGTTCCATTCTAGAAATGATTCTAGATCCAGTCAGGGGCCAGTCTTGGTCTGTAAAACTCTTACTCAATTTCCAGTTACCATAATAGGGATTCTCACTACAAAGCACAGTACAAAAATCACCTGAAATGGCATGGTTGGTCACATGCCAGCGTGATGCAGGAGCCATCTGGAAGTTGAAATCTAACATATTTTTCAACAGAAAAATAAAATCCATTCTAGCATTTCATGTAACTAAGATATATATTATTAAATTATTTTCAATGCATCAGGAGCATCAGTTTATTCAATTCCCATATTCTTCAGGTGACAGTTCACCTTGGACAGCATTTTGTAAACAGAATGCTAGCTTATTCTTAATTGAATAACAATTACATCTTTATGTAGGTTATAGCTAACTGATGAATTGTTAACTGAAAAAATAATATTCTAAGTGAGTAGAATTCTCACCTACTTCAAAATAACTCTGTGGAATGTTAAGAAGAAGAGGCTCTATTTGAATTGTTTAAACAGGACAAGTTTAAAATTGGGAAGCAATTTAAGAAGGTACTCTTAAAAAGTACTACTTTAAAAGGTCCACATTATAAAGATGTCCAAAACGCAGCTGAAGAACTCATGAGTTTTAAAACACTTCAGTTTTAACTGGCACATGTCAAGTCTCCTTCTGAAGTGACTGAATGTGCTCTCTTTTGCTACATGAAGAAAATTTACCACAAGCACAGCTAGCAGGCAAGCTGCTGTTGAAGTCATACCTGATAAATGCAAGAAAGGAGCAGACCTTCTAATTACCCAGAGGTCCCAAGTTTGATCTTGAGCAATGGAGGTAAATCTTCAGACAACACAGCTACAAGCTTTTCTAGAAACTCACAGAAAAAGGGGACTATGTCCATTTCATCCCAGCAGAAATGCTACTCAAACCAGGAAATTCAGAAAAATGGAACCATGCTTGTGCAGCATAATGCACAGGAGGTTCGTAATGGTTTTATTCAATCTCTTTTTCTTTAGCTCTTTTGGGTGTTCGATGTAAATTTCCCCTCTTTCAATTTCCATTGTGCTCTAAAATTTTATTTTTACTGTAATGACTCATTTTTCATTTTGCATTGTCTTCTAAATAACACATACCCTTCCAGGCTTTAATCTCAATGTCAAATGGTTTAAAACAAATCAAGAGGTAGGGGGGTTTTTTTGTATGTACCACCTTTTGCAGTCCCATCTGACACAACACAGTCCAAAATTTCTAGAGTATCATCACAAAAAAACCTCCAAAAAATCAAGGACAGAAAGTTTTTCTTCCATAGAATCACATAATGGTTGAAGTGGAAATGACTGACTCTGAGCCCACCTGGTCCAACATCCCTCCTGAAACAGGACCAGCTAGACCTGGCTGCTCACAACTATGTCCAGATGGCTTCTGAGTACTTCCAAGGATGGAGACTCCACTATCACTATGGGCAACCTGTGGCAGTGCTTGGTCACTCTAACAGTGAAAAGGGTGTTCCTCATGTTTAGATGGCATCTCCTGTTGTTTCAGTTTGTGCTCACTGCTTGTCCTGTATCTGGACACCACTGGAAAGAGCCTGTCTGGCTCCCTCTTCTTTGCATGTTTCCTTCAAGTATTTACACACATTAATTAGATGCTTCCCAAATCTTCTCATCTCCAGTTCACTCAGCATTTCCTCACAGGAGAGATGTTCCAGTGTCTCCATCATCTTCACAGCCCTTTGCTGGACTCTCACCAGTATGTCCATGTCTCTCTTGTACTGAGGAGCCACAAAATGGACACAGTACTCCAAGAGTGGCCACATCACTGAAGAGTAGAGGGGCAGGATCACCTCCCTCAACCTGCCCTCAACACTCCTAATGCAGCCCAGGACCCCACTGGGCTTCTTTGCCCCAAAGGCCCATTGCTGACTCCACCTGGACCCCTGGTCCTTTTCTGCCAAGCTGCTTCCACCTGATCATCCCTCAGCATGTACAGGTGCATGGGCTTGTTCCTCTCCAGGTGCAGGGCTCTGCATTTCTCCTTGTTGAACCATCATCCCCTTTCTCCAGTATGTCAAGGATGTGTCTCCTCTACAGCTGGTAGATTAATTACAATCTGACATCTAGTCAGGTTTTTAGTACTGCACAAGGATTATCTTGAAGGCTTGAGATAAACCATCCATGCAAACAGACACAACTTTGTGAGGTAACCAAATTCACACTGAACCTTTACAGGATCAGCATATTCATCTTTTACAATTTCATTGTGACTTTTTAAAAGCTTATTTATTTTCTGGATTCCTGAGGAAAATCAGCACTAAAATGGCCAAAAGCCATTATCCACTATTTGGTAAAAGTCTGGCAAAGTTTAAAACAAAAATCAATATTTAATTACAAAGAAAGGCATGGAGTATCTGATTCAACAGTGTAAGAACTTTGGAAACTGCTTTTCTGAGTAGCAACTCCTCTGCTTTAGCTCAGGTGGTGCAACTGGCTCTGACTTTGGATTATTTGCCTTCAACACGAAGCTAAATTTGAAGTGCAGATAGGAATGAATAGTTATTACCTTTGTCACCAGGGACATGGGAATAGACAGAATCCCAATTAAAATAGATTTGGCAGGAAATATAACTAACTGCCAAAATGTATTTGAGGGACATTAGATATCTTTTCATTTTACAACTCTAACAATTGTATCTGTTGCTAAGGGCTTTTCTATAAACTACTTGGATGTGGAATTCATTTCTATCAGACTGGTGAAACATAAAAGACTGCCATCACTTTTTGGTTTACTGAAAAAGTCTTTTCTTGAAGTCCTATATCCAAGGTCTCATTTGGAATACAACCAAGCAGTAACTAGAAATAAAAAAGGCAAGCTAAAATATTGGACTCATCCTGCAAGTCATAATTGGAAATGCTTTCTCTTGGAAAAGTGTTCAAATCAAACACCTTGGAAAATACTTAACAGCAGCTTCCATCAAAAGTATCTTGGCATTTCATATCATCACAGAACCAAAATGTTCATCTGACAGTACTCTAGAGAGTCTATCAGCTATGTTAATGACTTTAAATAAGGACTGAGATATTAAAGTATCATGCACCTCTACAGCCTACTAATTACTTTTTCAACATAAGGCTCATCTTCCCATTTTTAAGAGTATCTTAAAAGTAAAACCAGAAAACAGGTACACAAATATATTCACACTTTGCATATCAACTCTAAGAATCTAACAGCATTCCAAAGAGAAAGTTTGCAACACTACACACACAGGGATATTACCATGAAATTTGATTTACCCCTATGGCAAAATACATTATGATTTAACAACTGAGAATGTAAGATGCAGACCTGCAAATGCTAAAATAACTCAAGCTTTGCCAGTGCATAATTTTGCTTTACAGAAACTACTCATCTTACCCTTGTTTTGCTGTATTTGCATTAGTCTCCAAGTCACCCCAAGCAACCTGTTCACCTGCTTGCTATTCAACTTGCTGCCATCCTGAAGAGTATCTGTCACAAATTTCCTTATCATGTCCAGCCAACCAGAGTCCGTCTGAAGTGTTGAAGTACTTGCTAATGAAACCATTATGTCACACAAGGTTAAATTCAGTAAAAGATGGTCTACGTTGTTTGAGGATTTCATACAGTTCCTGTTGCTAAGGGGAGGAGAGGGGGAGAACAGAAAAGAGTTCAAAAAATTATTTTTGAAATAAAAATGGACACCAGCTGATAGCCCTTGTACACACACCAGTGTTCTACATAGACTGCAAAGGTGCAGAATGAGTTCAGAATAGACTTTAGCATGAATTCAGTCTCCCATCTGGGAACTGAGAGGGAAGACAGCCTGCTACTGGCCTGTACCAAAACAGAATTGGAGCATCCATTCTGACAGCACAATAATGAAGAAATGTGTGTTTGGCTTCTGCTCCAGTACTGCTTTGCCATACAGGAGATCCCCAGTGTCCCCCATGTCACCTCCTAGTTGTGCTTACCCAGCCCTGTAATACAACTAGAGATGACTATACAGAGGTGAAAAGAATATTTGAACTACATTTACATATAATTCAACAGTCAACTGAAGAAATATGAAACCAGTCAGCCTAAAACAATCATCATTTAGCAATATGCAAATTTCAGATCAAGAGTTGAATAAAATACTTTCATCTCCCCAAGGCAGCACTTAATTTTCTGCTGGATGCTATTCACACAACTTCCTATGCAATACATTTACAAAGAACAACTAAAACTTCTCAATTTGAAGCAATGCAATCTTTCCATAATGGTATCTCTGCAGATCTTCAAGCAATATGCAATAAAAAGTTTTCCACCATTAAAAACTTAGTATTTGATAAAGCACATGTGTCACATTGTCTCACTTCTCTTATTTAAAATTAGAAGCTGATATAGGACATTGATTTTATTCTTACCTTTTGCATGGATCTTTCTTTTTGTGTTTTACTGTATCTTGTAAAGAATAAGGAAAATGACGCATGAAGTGGTGCTTGAAATCAACAAGGTAATTCATTCGAAGCCATAGCTCCTATTAAAGAAAGCAGATGATACACAGAAAACATAGGAGTAAATTAAATAAATCCAATTACGTTCCAAAATTCATTATTGAAATCAATGAAACCAAGAAATTTAGCTTCTGTTTGCAATCTGTTTATATATCTTTACTTTCAAGTGCTGTGCATGAAGGTCCACAAAACAAGGCAACAACAAGATGCTGTAAGTTAAGGCTGAACAGCCACATGTAATCCTAACTGAACCACTCTACTTTTTAGCACATATTTATGTAATACTAAACTGAGCTACAGATCTGAATTGAAAGTGCTTTTCTATCAATTTATCAGGGTTCCTAAAATCAGAGTGAACTCAGACTAACTTGCAAGGACTGTCCTGAGTTTTCCACTAAAACATATTCCAATACTTCTTTCTTCTTTCCCTATCATTAATGCACGTGTGGCTGAAAGCTCACTGACAAAACACTTTGCAGCAGAAAGGCCATCCAGAGAAATGATTTGGTATTTTACAACAATTTTACTTTGTGGGTTAGCATACAATCACCATTCCACAAAGTGTCCAGCAGAACTCAGCACTAAGAAAGCCTGTATCACTATCAAATTGATCAGGCAGAATAACCTTTTTGCTATTCCACTATTAAGAATAGAGAACAGCCATTAAACTATTTCAAAGATCAATAGCTTTCCACTAAGCATATTCAGAGTGGTTTTCCACAGTGACTGTAATAACCACTTTGGCTTGTAAGCCCAAGGGCTATTAAATAAGCAAACTGAGCCATTTGAATGCATTTTGTATATAAAGGTAACTATAAAGACAAAACAAACCACTAATCTAAAATGAAACTTGAACTCCACAAAGAAACCAAATTTTTTGTGTGAACCTCAGATTTTTTTTCTTCCCACAAACAGCTTAAGGTCATAATCCAGCTCTGTGTACCCAAAACGTTCATATCTTGACAGAGGTGCATGCCATTCATGTGACCAAAATACAGGCACCCTATGGCTAAGGGCAGCAGCTCGGCAGGATCCTTCAGAAAAAGGCTAGGGACAAGGAGGCTACCACAGGAATTTACTAGGGTCAAGTTCCTGCTTTTTGCCCACTTCCAAGAGGCCCTCTAGAAGAGATGAAGAAGGACAAAGAGGAACAGTGTGTTTTGCTCAGACACACTGAATCTATCCCTCAAGGCTGTGTATGTTTGGTAACTTTGGTCTAATGGAATGGTTCCACAAGTGTTTTCCAATAATTACCCTATGTGTAGTTTTTCATTTAGCAAAGGACTTACAGTCCTGTACACAGGGTAAACCAAGAGCTGTCAAGACATTTCTTTCAACTACTCAATAGCCAAAGTGGAAACTGGGTTATTCTAATCTGCAAAATTTTTGGAAAACCAGCAAAAATTACCAAAGAAAGCAATTCAGTTATCTAAGTAAAAGAGAGAGAAAATAACTCGGGCAAAAACCCCCCAAAACTTCAGAGGATACTTCCTGAAATCCTTATAGAGATTTTGATTCAATGTCTTATGACCCTACCAATCATCACACAGCAACACAGAATGCACCAAGCAATTACAGGATCTCAGACCAACATCATCTTCTACCTTTCCAAACATTTAGGGTTTGTTCATTTCCATCAACCCTCACAAAATTTTTCAACACGCAAAAACAAGGAACAAGCAACCCCATTCTACACTTTGTTCCAATTTATATTCTAGAAGTTATCTGGGAAACAAATTGCTCCTCTTTTCCAATACCACTTCCAGTTTCAAAGCTTTTGTGCTGCAGTCAAGGAGGACTCCTGGAGACTATTACTGAACTCATGGCTCAGTTCAATAGATTCTTTTCTACAGTAAGAGGCAACAAAATCCAGATTCAAAATCTACTCAACACTCAGGCTTTTTCTCTTAACAAACTCTCTTCACTACTTCAAATCACCAAACCACTAGTTTCTAATCAAAACAAAATGAACTGTCATCATTATGCCATGGACCATTTCTCCCTTACCATTTTGTATGTTTCATCATGTCGCTTTGTGAGTTTCCACAATAAATGTATTATGCTAAGAACTTGCTGCATAAGCTGCTGAGATTCTGATTCCAAAAGATTTCCAAGAATGGGAGCTGATTGTGCAGGAGATGCTTCAATCCAGCACTCAATCAGTAATGGAATTATTATCTCAATAAAACCTTTTAAGTTTTCAGCCGAGGACAGGCCTTTTTCTGCACTGTCCATTACACTTGTCAGAGACCTAAACAACAAAAGCAAAAAAAGAAAAGAAAAAAAAAAAGCATAAAAGATAAAAATCTTTCATAACAAGATTACAGTAATACCACTTTCCTGTTTTCTGAATAATGGGAAAAGTTACTTTACTTTTTTAACACATTAAATATTTGCTGGCTTTCTTGCTAGGTATTTCAGTACAGAAAAAAGGGAATTCACACCATCTACAACAAACCTGCCCCCAAGTCTCCCCACAAGTTTGTGTGCTTCTCTAACAACTTCTTAGATCTCAGTATTTTTTCCCCAGTTATATCCAAAGTCTATGAAGTGGAGAAATATGATATGCATTACCTTACCACCTTCAACCAACAGGATGGAATTAATTACACTCAGCACAACAAAATAATCATTAAAAAAACCTTTTAAGGTCATTAAAGCAAAATAACGAAGCTGACTACAAGGTATTGTCAAATGCATGAGGTTTATTACAGTTAATAACCATCTCCAACTAGAATAAACACAATGGTTTTCATATTAAATGTGGAAAAAAATGTTCCTGTAAAAATGTATCTTTGGTTTCCACCTGATGTTTAGCTATTATGCTCTGAAAAACAACTAAGAGGAAAATTATTAAAATTATCTGTCAGAAATCAAGAACACCAACTCTTTTTCTCCCCCTCACTCAAAAAATACTTTGTTTCTCTGAAGGGATTATCAGCAGACAGGACTCAGTCCTGCTATGGGATAAATTTGGGCAATTTGTATCTATTTTAAAAAGGTTCTTTAAAGCACTAAAACTCTGAATAACTCCTTTTAATTTTAAGGAATACAGAGCCCTTAAAAAAAAAAGGAGAGAACAAAAGCTTCAATTGATCATTCGTGAAATTGTTTTCCATTACAATTTTGTTTCCTACTTTATAGCAGGGAATTCCTATCATAATTCTGATTTCCTAACATACATAAAATTAGCACACTGAACCTCCTGTTAAATTCCTTTCCATTTCAGTGATGATCTCCAAGTCACTTTTCTTTACATATACACTCAAAATAGGAACTGAAAAACTTTCCACAAACCTGCTGAAGTTCTGTTTACAAATATTTTAGTTTCATATTGAAGATGTAAAGTAGTTTTCCCTAGTAATTTCTAAATTATCCAATTAGTTATATCCTTCTATAAAGCTATATGTTGTTGTCATCATCTATAATACAAATGGTAAGAGAAAATTTTATTCTGTCATTTCTCTCTAGTTGCTTTCAATGTATCAAGAAAATTACTAAACCAAAACTCAGGTATTAACGTGTAAAAGGAGCAGGGAGAAGGAATAAAAACAAAGTATGAGACAAATACAAGCTATTTTTCAATGAAGGCAAGATGGGGAGACAATTTAGATCTCCAGCACAAAATAAAAGGGGTAAGTGGAAACATAACTGATCATAAGAAAAAAAATTTGCTTTACCTTTAGTATTTACTACAATTATCAAACATCTTAAAATTTTATAAAGCTTAGCATTAACTGCAGCAACCAACATATCCATTAAATATAATTTGATTTATTAGTCCATTTTGTTGTTTTATTTCCTTCCTGTGGTGTAGGCACTGCAGTAGGCACCAGTTTCTTTTAGACTTGAAAGAGTTTAGGGTGAATAGTTCTACCTTAGGACTTTTAATTCTCAGTCATCTCAAACACAGTAGACAAATCCTGTCTTTCAGTTACAATCACAAAGAATTCTAAAGCCTGTTGATAGCAAGACTATAATCTCATTGAAAAAGTGAGGTTGTCCTGTAAATGCTATGCTGTGACAGGATTACGTTTTCAGAGGAGAGTCTGAAATTTCAGTAATTGGCTGGAATAGTTCTGAAGTAGGAGTCTTTAATAATTTCTCTTTAAAAAAATACCTGGTATTACAGCAGAACTCTGGAATTCCAGCAATCTATTTAAGGAACACAAAAATCTCCCAATTAAAAAGTGAATAGTGCATGAAACCCGAGAAGCTGGTAATTCACACTGGAAGATTCCTACAGAAGTATAGCACAGACACACAACAGTTTCAGTATTTTTCTGAAACAAGGAATGGAAAAAGGAAGAATTCATGCCAAAAGGGATACTCCTCCCAGCTGCTGAAAGCATTTGGGTAAGAATACTTAGCATAGCTTTCATGTACCCCTGCAGAAGAAGCTCCTATCTCTCAAGATAAGATTCCTTCACATATTCAAGGTTAACAATGGGAGTGCTAAATAAAATCTAAGTGCCAATAACAGATGATGACAAAGTATTGCAGTAATCTGTCCAGGATTTATTTGATTAGTACAGTATCCTTAGCAACACAGGTTCACTCAGCCTGGGAAGGTTTGATGTCAATTACTCTGTCACATATCTGCTATCACTACTCTTGAGTGGTAAGGTGGCTCTTGGAAACACTGCAAGCATATTACCTTTATATCAGAATGAAATACTATTGAAGGGAGCTGCAAGATATTTGTGTACCCCTTAAGCTGTCATTTTTCTTTAAAATGCCAGAATTTTTATACAAAAGGACCAAACAAACAAAATTGTGTAAATATCTGCCATTTGACACTAAAACAACAGAAATTCAGCAAAGAGAAGTCAAAGAAGTGTAAAAGAAAAGAAAATAAGGAAACAACTTGCTGTTCTTGAAAACAGGAAAAGTCTTTGGAAGTTAAGTTTTTATGGGTTACTTGTCCTCCTTCTCTGCATGCACTGCCAAATGCAGCAAACACACAGCACACGGAGGGAACTGCATCTTCCAGCTCTCTTTGATGCACATATACGTATCTATTGGCTATGCTTCATCTTCCATTTCAGTCTCTCAGGTCATTTTTGCTTTCCTCTGCAGCTTCATATTGTCCTCTCTCAGCAGAATCTGAAGCTCAACTGTTTCTCTTCCAGTCAAAAAAAAAAAAAAAAAAAAAAAAAAAAAAAAACACCCCCACCCAGTTTTGAAAAATTTT
>VZRX01018343.1:22107-39495 GCA_013398075.1 Notiomystis cincta | reverse complement strand
TGAAGCTGTGTCAGGGGAGGTTTAGGATGGATTTTGGAAAAAGGTTCCTCACCCAGAGGGTGTCTGGGCGAGGGAAGCGGTCACGGCACCGGCCTGGCAGAGTGCAAGGAGTGTTTGGACACAGCTCTCAAGCACATGGTGTGACTCTTGGGGTATCCTGTGCAGGATATGGCCCTGGCCACAGCTCACCCGATGGTTTCTGTGGGTCCTTCCACCTTGGATTATTCTGTGGTTCCGTGAAGATGCACTCCCTTCCCCTGGAGCATGGCTGCTCCACAGCAGGCAACAAGGACACTTTAAAAATAACCAGTACCGAGATAAGCACACGTCCTGGAGGAGCAGCTGAGGGAGCTGGGTTATTTATCCTGGAGAAAAGGAAGGGGGGCACCTCATCCCTCTCTGCAACCACCTTAAGGGAGGGTGTAGCCAGGTGTGGGTCAGCCTCTTCTCCCAGGCAGTCAGCAACAGGACCAGAGGAGACAGGCTTAAGATGGGTAGTTTAGGTGGAAAGGGTGATTAGATACTGGAATGGACTGCCCAGGAAGCTGAAGGAGTTCCCATGCCTGCAGGTGTTTAAGAAAAGACAGGAGTGCCACAGTTCAGTAGAGATGATGGTGCTGGCTCATGGGTTAGGCTTGATCTGAGGCTTTTTCCACCCCACTTGATTCTGTGATTCTTCCTGCAGGGTCAGCACTGGCAGTGGAGGGTATTGTTCTTATTTCACATACAAACCCCAGGGCATGCTATGTGCTTCTGTACATGCACAGCTACATAAAGCTTGCTGCTCCAGAGGGGTAATGAACTGCCATATCAGAGAGAGAGTGCAAAACCCTGGGAGACCCAGGGAGCAACAAACAAGGAGGATGTGTCCACACCTGTCTAGAACAGAGATAGTCTCAATTCACACCAGACAGTAACTTGGCAGTTGCACACTCTGAACTTTTCATTTCTTGTCAATTAACCTGCAAACATCCTTCTCCTTTCCTCTTTCTGCCTTCTGTAAGGAGTAGGAGTTCTGCTGCTTTTTGTTAATCATTTCCTTGAAGCTCACTGGTCTCAATAAAATGTGTAAAGCCAAGATAAAGCTTAAAGAAAAATTAATTTTCTCTGGTTGAATTTCTGTTGTTACCCTCAGAAGTCTGCCTTGCTGATACTGTGAGAAACCAAAAATGTATAATGTTAAATACAGCATTGTTTAAATATTATCAGTAAAGATAATGCCTTTTTTTCCTTCCTTTGCAATACTGGCACAAGTAAAACATTAAAACCTGTTTTGGAACAAATTACAGTTTTCCATTAGTAGAAGAATACACCAACCTATCACAAAACAGAGGCAGATACAAGAACAAAACAATACAATGCTTTTTTGGCTTCTATTTGCACCAGGTAAGAAAGAAAACAGTTAAAAATAGTTGTACAGCTGAATGGACTATGTTGGACTGTGTCCTTTGAAAATGTTTCCAGAAGCATACACTTGGTGACTCTTACCCAGTTCAGATTCCTCAGCTGTCTTTGAGAGGTGCAGCAGCACTCTGCAGCACAGCATTCAACCATTTTATGTCAGTGTGCTACAGATTCAGGGTTTTTTTCTTTTTCAGGATGCTCCTCCTGCACCCAAAGAAAAAACCCACCCGAAATCCAAGTTCTTTCAACTAAATTGTAACTTTATTTCCACAGAATGATTCCACAAGAGGAAAAAGAAGCTGTCCCAGAGATGGCCGCTTACTACAGCTGAATATTCTGATTTTATTATTTTAATTCATAGATTGCTCTGCACTTTGAAAACAAACAGGAAAAAAAAGATGTTTCTACTTTTATTTTCAGAATTCAGAATTTTTACTGATTAAGTTCACCTTCATTAAGCAGGCATTAACACTGTTCCTATATAGAGTAAATGTACTGTAAGAACTCTGGTTCCATCTCTCCCCCTGATAAGAATAATTTAGAGGCATTTCAGAAAATTCCTCAGAGTTTCTTTAAAACAGTGTTTTAATTTGTCTGTGAACTGTTATCCTTCCTGAGTCTGTTCATATAATAAAACAATACATTTTGTTGCTGCTTTCTTTATCTTAGTTTTACTGCATCTTGCATTCCATGGCATGAAGCTGTGAAACCATCAGTATGAGGATTCTCAAATTCCATCCAGATCTCAAAAAAAATGTAAGTTAACACTGAAAAGTTCATTTGCCATCTGGCCCCAGCATGTCTAAATTATACCAGTATTTGGCTGCAAAGCTGAAGAGCTTTAATTAGAACCACTGAATGCTACACAGCATCACAAGCAGGAAGTGAATTTTAATTACACAACTTCTCTTTAAAAAAATATTTTTTTCCCAAGAACACTAATTTATAACCATTCAAAACTTTTTTTTTCCACCATCCTACAAAAGTAGAAGCCATTAATATGTAGACATGTACATTCAATCAAAACCAGTGCTAATGTAGTTGGAAAAAAGTTGATGTTAAAAAAGCCTTGAAGGACAATATGAGCCAGCTTTCCTTTCATTCCCATACTGGTAGGATAAAAGACAAAAGATACTTTTGCCACCACATCAGTGCCTCTTAGCCAGAGCCTGGTTACACCTTTTAGGATATATCTCTAAATTTGCAAAACATACCTAACTTCTACTAATTTTGTTGAAGCTTCTATGCTCCCTAAATTGGCTGTAATTTGGGCACTTCTCATCTCAGCACCAGACTGACAGAACTGACTTTTTATTATTTCTAATCTTACTGAGAAAAAAACTGTGGAGAGCTGTTCATAACCCTTATATGGGAAAGGGTTTTTGATTACAAAGGCTTTTTAGTCAGGCCCAGCAGCCACAGGGAGTAACTTCCAAGTATTTGTTGTTGGATGAGTTTGTACTGCTGAGTGCAGTAGTTCATTCTGCTGATAATTCTTTGTAAAAAACCAACAATAAGAAAAGATCAGGCTGTCAATGTACAGTATTTAATACTACTGAAGAAAAGAGTATTTTTTAAAAAGCTGTTTTAATACGGAAAGAATGAACATGAGCTTTACAGCCTTTCCACAATACAGAACTTTCAGCTAAATGGAGAAATAAATAACAAGAATATCAAAACCAAGTTATTAATTTAATTTAAAAAACACTGTACAAAACTTAAACATAACAAAATCAACTCCACTTAGGTCTCCTGATGTAAAACAACAAACTTACAGAAAGTAAACATTGCTGTATTATCTGTATTAAGTACCATGTCACTGTGTGCTGCCGTTGCTTGGTCCCCTCAGAGTTCCACTTTCAGTCAGGATCCTTATAACATTTGGAATATCAATTCCTTAGTTAAAGGCAAACAAACAAACAAACAAAACCAGAAAATAAGTGATTTTATGATAAAATTTACATAAAAACACAAGTTATACCAAAACATTCAAATGCTGAGATGAGTTTTGGATCTTTCCTTATTAAAAGAAAAATACCTTAACTTTAGAGAACAACCAGAAGGTGCCTGGAAACTGTAAGCTTTCCTAAAATGTACTCATCTTCAGTGTTCTTTTTTCAACCTCTATGATTCTAAACACACCCTGAGAGGCTTAGAAACATACACAAGACACTTCTGAAGAGAGAGCAGTAGTTGACTGAAGATATGGGAAGGTTTAATAGCTGACACTTATTACAAAGTTGTAAGCAAAAGGAAGACTATTTGTCTCTAATTCATTATTATTTCTATGCTACTGTGCAAATATACTTCTTTCAGGACTAGTAAATAAAAAATTCTTCACTGTTGGTATTCACAAATCTAGCATTTCTCCACTTATAGCAGAGAAGATTCTAATTTTCTAATAACAGTATGCTTGGGTTTAGTTTACTGTCTCTCCACATGTAAATGTTACTATGCACAAATGAGAGAAGAATTTAAAAAAAAAATAAATCAGCAATTATTAATGCCTTTATGAGAAGGCAGCTATTCTGAATTGCCATTCCTAAACTGGATCCTGCAAAAGTTAATGGGTTGGAAAAAAGAATTCTCTTCAGCCCTCCTTAATACCTCAAAGTTCTTCAACCTATAAAGGTCCTTAATATTTCACAGAGCTAATAAATTATGTTATGCACATGTTTATATATGTTTATGAGTGTGTATACATATATATGCAAATTACCTCTGAAAGCTGGATTTGCTGCTGCTATTTTGTGTAGGGTGGCAGTAACTTCTTCAGCATTCATGTTTCTTACACTGTTCAAAAATTCAGTCGTGATGTTGTTCTCATATGCTGTTTCCAAAGAGCCAGTTGAAAAGTTTTGGGGTTCACCTTCACTGACTGGTAAGAACTGCTTAGCTGATCGACTGCTTGAGTAGTCTAAAGAAGGGAAATCCTGCTTTTCAGTAAAAGAGGATTCTGAAGAGCCTTCATTACCTATTTCTCTACATAGGGCTTTTCAAAACATGCATTTCCAGTCTGGCACAGCAGCATTGCTGGTACAGTTCACACCTGACTTTGCTACGTTTTCAAACAACCAAGAGTCAGGAATGCTTCTTTTCAGTTACAGAAATTCTTTGAGAAAAAAGGGTGGGGCAGTAGCTGAAAGCTATTTCCATTAGGCTTACAAAAACAGAATAAAAATTTAAAATCTCATATATCCAAAGTCATTGCAATTTTTGCTATTTCCATCATAAAAATTGAGGTTTTCAAAAGCTAAACTTTCTAGAAAAATGATAAATTGACACTGTACAGCAAAAAAAGATCATACAAAATAGCCTCACTAGTATTCTCGGTATCTTGGCTTTCCAAGCATAGGATTCTACTTTCTAGGTTTATGAAAAATAGCCATTTCTTTGTATCAGAAGGAAATGACCTCCAAGAAATCCAGGATTCTTTGAAAAAATTAATCAGAAGTACTGAGGCCAAGTAGCTGGAGTATTCAGGTATTAAAGATAATTATCCATCCTCTACCACATAATCTTCTCTTAACATCTTGATTTTGACTACACCTACAGGAAAAATCTTCCCCAAGAAGGGAAAACAATGTTGGGAAGGAAAAAAGAAACTTTTAAAGTCTCATTAGAAACAGTTGCCTTTGAACACAGGAAAGTCAGAGTTGGTACTAACTCAGTTTCTCCCCAAATCCTACAGTTAAGTGGGATCAATGTGTTTTAATAGTCTTCTCTTTCTAGTATTAGTAGAGGATGGGGGAAAAAACCCAAAACTATTAATTTATGCTACCTGATTCTGGCTTTATTCTGCTCTTAACCTCTGCTTTTAGAAAAGCAGGAAGAAAAGGTTTACTATCACCATCAGTGTTAAGATTAAACCACATTAAAGACTGCAAAGCCAACATTACCAGTGTCAGAGTCACTAATATCTGCTGAAGTCAGGCCAGACTGTTCTGTGGAATATTCCAGTGCTGCTTCTCCATTATATCCAGCATCTAAGTGGTTCTATGAGTTTAAAAAAGACTAGTTTAGAATCTCATCAGGACAACCTCTTGGAACAATGTACTACTACATTTTTAATGATCACAAACCAAATGAAAGACCAGTATTTCTGCTACCAGGTCTGAAGAATCAAGTATTTCTTTACAAATCACAGGGCTAGTAACTTCTATGTACACACTGCCCATGGTATCTCTCTGTATCTGGAAAAGCTCTGTATTAGGCAATGAAGTGATACACATTCAGCCTAATTCTCAGCTTGTCAGATTCAAAAGGGAAGGACTGCACACTCAAAATAGAAGATTTAGTTAAAAATTTACCAGTTGAAAGGTCATAGTTTAGAATACTAACAAGGTCTAATGTGGGAAAACATTTTGGTCTTCCACAACTCGCAGATTACAAGTTACTTCAGTCAGAACTTCATTGTTTTGTAACATGTCAGCAGCCTCAGAGAAGTGCTCAAAGCACCTGCACATGTACTGCCTGTGTAAAGATAAGTCAGTCACAAGTAACAGCAGAGAGGGGGGAAAGTGGGGTTTTCTTATAGTGCAAGATGAAGGAGACCTCAAAAAGAACAGTCCAAAGAGTAGGACCAGAAGTTGTACAAGAAAAAAAAAATTCATGTCACTGATGTGTGATTACATGGTGAATAAAGTGAAGCCTGGGATACAGAACAGGAGTGTTAGGCAAGTGAGTAGAGATGAGAAAAGCTCAAGTTAGAATTAAAACCAGGCAAAAGTAAAAGAAAAACTTAGATGTAAGGAAAAGTACAGGAAATAAGTGACAAGATGATTTTTAGTTTCTATCAACAACAAAAAAAAAATAAGCAAGCACCATTGAACAGAAATTATTAAGACTCATCAACAGAAAAGCTAAAATTTTACCCTATCATCATTACCAAAATTTATGTATTTAACAAGCAAAACTTACAATACAGTCTCCACAGCATTTTTGTTTAATTGTATCATCTATAATAATAAAAATGCACAATCACAGAGATCTACAGGTTTGTAGAAGAGAAGCAAAACAAAGTCTGCATTACTTTGTTTGATGCAGCCTGCTGACGATATTCCACCAGTGCATTTGTGAGAGTCTGTGTAACTTTCAGGATAAATGAAGCATCATCTTCATTCAGGATCTCAAAACTTTGCTAGGGAAAAAAATGCAACAAAACAACACACAATAAAACATTTTTCTTCTGGAAAATGGAAGTATCACAATTTATACACAAACCTGCATGAACCTCATTTTCTCTGTCACTACTCTTCTGTCAGACTTGACTGAAATTAGTAAGCAAATAGAGTTTTTATTTTTAATCCCATAAATGAGGGGCAGGAAGAGGGAATGAAAGAGAATCCTAAGAGAAGGAAGATGCAGCTACCCAACACAATAATTTGAAAAGGAATAACACAAAAATATACCTGGAAATATACAGAAGATAATGCTTTTCCTTAAGTATTTTGATCTCTTTCCAAGATGCCTGCATACATGAAAATGTATGCATTCCCTGAGGCAATGTAGTCATAACCCATTTCTCTAGAATGTAGCAAAAAGCCAGAATGCTAGTGAATTTAAAAGTACATGCTGTCCTGCCTTACATTAACCTTCTCCCTCCCTAAAAGTCTGAGGATAAAGCAGTCTTGAAGCAGTGAAACTCTACTAGGGGGGCAAATTCTAGCACCAACAGCACTCACAGAGAGAGCTACAAGTGTCACCCGCTCGTCTACACCAAGAAAGTTCTGCTGGAAACACTTTCTTGGGGTACCAGCAACAGAAGTAACAAAAGTAACAACTCCAAATGTGTCCTAACAGCTCAAAGTCTTCCGGATTAGAAACACCTTTAAAAACTCCAGACAATGGAAAGTAAGTAATAAAAACCTAGCAGCGCAAGGAGGATTTTATTACATTTTTAACACATAGTATTTCTCTCTCCTGCTTTGCAAAAGTTATATTTAATGAAGATCTTGTCAAAAGCTAGCTGGAAAAAGAAGATTAAAGTGTGGCAAGGATATCTTTGCTATGAGGTAATGAAAGAAATATGGTATGGATAATTACTGGACAGCTTTACAGAATATGTATAGCAAGTCCAAAAAAGATACCTGTAAAATTACTTTCCACCACATAAGAAACCTTTGAATCCAACAACAACAGAAACACTTAATGTGGCTATTGAAAAGAGGATGGTAGATGCTAAAATTAAACAATTTTCAAACTTTCCAAAACAGAGTATTGTTTCAATTGCATTCCCAACAGTCCTCTTTTCTTCCCAGATGACAATCATACTAACTAAGAAGATTCCTCAAAACAAATTCAAATTTTATTAACAAGATGTGGTCTCTACACCTAATAATTCCATATAAAAAATAAGAGGAAGAAACATTTTATGATAGCCAATAGTGCCTAAATTACCATGCAGTAGATCAGTCAAGCAATTATCAGTAAAGATTTTCATAGAGTTTGTCACTGGTGCTTTTATGAAAATCACCATTTCTGTGTGCAAGACCCCGACTGTTGTTGATACACCTAACAATTGGAAACTGAGGAGAAAAAAAGTTTAAGAAGGTCATATTACCTAAACATGTAATTAAGGAGTGAAGCTAAGAGTCAAAAAAAAGAGTTTTCAATGCAAGCCATTCCTTGGACAGTAAACCAGTACTTTGGCAAAAACAAAGAAACTTGAGAATTAATAGATACATTATAAATTCAGTGACATTTGTTTTATTCTGAATTCTGCCTTCTGGTGAAATGGTAATCTGTTAGATTACCAGATTGCCTACATTCTGCCTTTCATTACTTGCTACATTTTAAATTTAGCAAATCAGTGATTTTTTTTTAGTTTTCTAATTTTTTTTTTTCCCAAAAATTACCTTGCAAGGTAAGATTTAACACTCACCAAATAACCCAATAGTTCCTCTTGACTCGTGAATTCTTCAGGATTTGCTGTAAATTCTTGCTGTTTAACATAAAAAGAAAGAAGTCCAGAGATCTATTATGTATGGTAAATACAAATAAACAGTAATAATTATGATTGCTCTAAAACTCAAATTGTTGTGCTTGTATGAAATGTGTACATTGGTTTTCCAAAAAAGGTGGGGAAAAAACTTCTTGTCAATAGTTTTGCCTTAGTAACTTGTAGCTAATTTATTGTCAATAATATTGAGTGAGCAAACACCACTGCCAATCATATATTAATTATTTCCCCAACTATTTGGAAACTGCAGTAACTCATTGATAGAAAAATATTTACCTCAGCATCTTTGTTTTCTTCCTCTGATTGTTTATTGGTGTCACACCTTAAAATAGAATAAATAAAACATTCAGTTGACTGATCCAGCAAAAATGTGTAGCCAGCCAATAACTGATAATCAGTTTAAATTCCTGACACACTACTACTACAGGAGTTCTGACATGCTCTGAAAGAAAGGTCACATATTATCTCCTCAGAGAAATCCCAGCCACCCTAGATCATCATAAAAATTATTTATGGGGTTTGGTTTTTTTTAGTGTGATTCTCTAGCATATAAGTTCTAAACCCCAGAGTTAATAAAAAAGCTTGACACTGGTAGTAATAGCTGTAAGATTTTTGTATGCATTGCAGAGAGACAAGGCTCCTAATCACAGAAGAATTTTTATCAGCACTTCACAAACTTGCCTTTAAGAAAATTCAGCTATTAGAAATTAAGTGTTTTACAAGGCAGCCACACAAATACTGGGCATACAAAGATTCATACAGCTAAACATTCCTATGCCAGATTTGTGCTATTCTGCCATTACAACTACTACAGATACATTCCATCCCTTTGCAAGCCCAGGAACCAGGGCTGAGAGTGACTGGGTGTTTCTTAAATTAACCAAAACCATATGACTGCCAAGCCTAAGCCCTCCTCTGCCTTGAAATCTTTCTTAGGAATCAAAAATTTAGTAAAAGTAGATGATGATATAATAATTTATACCTCCAGATGACTGTTCAGAAACTGAGGAGTCATAGAAATTCTCAGACAGATATTGCAGAATCTTTAGGTGGAAACAAGCTATCAATGAGGATCTGATCTTAATTCTTTTAAGGAACTATATATTGAATTCAGATCTCTCAGTAGTCTTACAAAAATAAACAGTAAAGGAACAAGCTGAAGTCCTAATTTAGTAATTAACTTCCAAGTCAGTCTCTCACTGAAACATCTGGCTGCCCATAGTCACCCAGGATCCATCTGAACCAGATTAAAAGAATAACATTAAGTGTTATTCTAAAGGAAGTTGTTCTTAAAATGTAAAAGTACAAGACTGCACAATGAGGATCGGTACCAGGCAGAAATGGACCTCAGCATTTCCAGATATGAAGAGTTGAGCTTTTATTCATTTCCTATTCTTCATGTTTTCACAAACTAGTTCACTTTCCAGATTCAGAACTGTTAGTTATTTGAAAGCCAGTAACCAAACACAAAAATTCATAAACCTGAACTTGAATCTGGTTTCAACTGATCCTTTTCCATAATGATTGTTCCAGAGAGACAATTCCTACAAAAATGTATTTCAGGAACACAAAAATTTCTTCTTTAACAATAAACAAGCAAGAGGTATTAGCCCGCCATGTCTGGGAGAGTTAATACTGGTTTAAAGCTAAAACACATTCCAAGGGAATGTCATTAAGAAAAACACAAGTAACTAAACCATTGGAACAAAAGTCCTGTGCTTGGGTTGATCCTGTGTATCCCTTACCAAATGCCCTCCTGTGGCCCCTGGTGTGCACAAAGGTGACCAGTGCTGGAGGTGTCCTCCTCACACAAAGGCTGACAGGTCAAACTCAACTCACAACGCTGTTAGCAAGAAGATGCTCACAAGCAGCAGGCAGTTTCACCCTTTCAGAACACAGCTGTTCCTTCAGAACACTTATTGTTTCTCCCCAAAATCATTTCTACAGAAGAAATCCCAATTGTTACAGATATTACTGATTGTCTTTCCCTTCCAAAATCTAATTATCTGATACGAACCTGTACCAGAGGCAGCTTTAAACCACGAGGAAATGTTCTTTCTGAACATTTTGAGCAGCACATGACAATTATACCTTAAGGATAATAGTAAAATACAAAAGCCAACTGCATCCAGAGCTAATTCTGAGGTCACTTCACATATACTAGGTTTTCTTTTATGACAGAAGTTTACAGCTGAGCACAATTTCAGAAGACATTTTTTTTTACTGTGCAAATCCAATATAGACAATTGTCATGTACAACATTTCCCTTTAAATTAATTTAAATGGGTTTGAAGGTGGTGACTTTTTTGTTTCTTCTACCTTTCTGAGTTGTTGCCTTTGCTGCTTTCAATAGCATTATTCGGTTCAGCCTTTTCATCTGGTTTTGCCTGTTCTTTCTGCCTTTTTTCATTCTCCTCTTGAACATTATTTTCATCTAAAACAATAAAAAAGTATATTAAGTAGTGTTTTTCCAGTGTTTTACTTTTAAAAATATTCTAAATAAAGAGTACTTCTAAAGACAACATCAATAAAACCTAAAGGTAGAAGTAAGGTATCTTATGAAGAAATTAAATAAAAATTGAACCTAAAACATCAGTAGAAGTAGAATGTTTTCTTCACAAACACTGGGATTACTCTTTCCTTTGCCATGGACCCCCAAGGCCAACCACACAACTGTGCAAATTCACCTTTATAACTCAGCTGTGGAAGCCATAAAGAGGCACATAAATAAGTAAATAACACATAAATGAGTAAATAACTCATGCACTGGTGAAAGCTAAAAAAATAAAACAATAAAAGAAATAATTTTTCCTCTTACCTTGAGTAGAGTCTGTCAGTTTCCCATCTTTACTATCTGTTTTTTCTGCATTAGTAAGGGGTGTATCCACATGCTGAACTTTAGCTTTTGAAGGGCTGTCCTCTGCATTGAGAACTAAACAAACATGCTTGAAATGTAACATAGTGCACATTATCTTGATAGAGGATGGTTCTCTTTCTGCACTTCAATTTCACCTAGCTCTGTTTCTGTGCAAAAGTACTTACAAACACTAAGAATAATTTTATAAGCATTATTATGGGACAGCATATTAAATATGAGCTACAAATCAGCAACAAAGTTTCAAGTATTTCATACCCTGGTTACAATTACATGTTTGCATTTCTTAAGCTATGTAAATACTATAAATGTAGTAGAATGCCACAAAGTCACATGCAAAATAGTACACATTAACCAACAGGTTAGAGTCAAAAAATCTAATCTGAATAGGACTCAACTTATTTCAGACCACTCTCCTGGATTGAAAATGGCTATTTTTCCTCCTTGGAGTACAACACTGCTAATCAAGATCATCTCTTTACTTCTATGGAGCCATTTTATGGTATCATTCACATCCTAATATACATTAAAATGAAATACACTAGTTTTAATTCAAATCTTTATTTTTCATGCGATGAAAGTGCAACTCATAGCAAGTTTTAGCCATTTTCTCAAGTGGCATATAGTCATATTGTCTGTCCACCTGGACAACATTTAATATGATGAGTTTTAAAACATTAAACTGAGTGGGGAATCTCACAGACACCACATTCCTACAATTTTGAGAGTACCAATGGCTAGTAAAAGAGAAAATTTTCTTCCAGAGATAAGAGCTATAGCTGTCCTTTAAGAATTCTGTGTGGCTTTCTGTACTGCAAATTAAATACAAGCAGCCCCAGCCTGCTCCTATTGTCCAATTCACCAGAATCCTGGTGAGTATCTGGCCCTGCAGAGACTACCCTGGTCTGATTTAGATCAAAGGAGGACCAAATTAGAAATGGACAATTTGCACCCCACTGAGCACACTTACATTCTTGCCATTTCCTTCTCATTGTTGGAACACCTGTAACAACCTAAAAACAAAACACATTTTTTTTAGTTATTTTGTGGATAAAATTATTTAATAGATATTTCATCAGCATTAATTTTAATTTTTTTTTAAGAATATATGATCAGTAGTGTAAAACATGTGTGTGTAAATCCCTTAAAGGATAATCAAAAAGTCAATAAGTTAGTTTACCTGGACACTTATTTACTACAAATAAATTTCTTCTAGATCTATTAAACAGCCAGTTTCAGAAGATATAGCAGTAAAGTTAAACCAAGTTTCAAATGCTTTGTTTAAAAGTTCCTTACATCAAGAATGGATTTGCAATGGATGTAATAAACAAAAAAGCAAAAAGGCCCACAAAATATAGATGGAAGTAAATATTTCTGTATCCATGAACACTAATCTCAAGTCAAATAAACAGTCTCAAGTTAAGAAGAAACTCAAGTAGGTCAGATGAAAATGTTGCTACCAACAATCAGTTGCTTTTCTTTTTAAGCAGAGGTTAAAAATGAAGAATATGCAGACAGAATGGATTTGATAATCTGAAATCTCTCCCTTCTACAGCATTCATTCTTGACTTGATCTTCCACTATTCCCATACTTGTTTTTTATCAGAAAAGAGCAGGATCAGAGCAGGCTCTTATCCTTGAGCCTAAGTGTGATAGAATCACACAAAAAGAAACACAGGTCTTTTTTCAGATGGGCAGGACACCACCAGCTTTAACACAGGAACCTTGGGAACTCCACTTTGGAAGGAGACACCTATGCACATGAAGTAGCATTAGCAAGGGATCTTGTCAGGAAACATGGCTTAACAAGCAGGATGCCGACAGAAACTGAAGTTGTTGGGGAAAAGAAATTTAATGTGTATCACAAAGAACAGTGAGCACCTTGGTAAGCTTGTCATGAACCAGCTGGTGGTAAGGTACACCTGAAGAAGAAACTTCACCAATATCCTGTCTGCATAAAGGTGTTTTAAATAATACTGCAGTGTAAGTACCAACAGAGAGCAATATGAAGGTATCTCCACATTAATCTCTTTCTGAGGGTGCAGCTCCCTAACAATTTAAGCTCATGGCACTTCTGTGATTCCCATGACACTGCTGATAATCTCATGCCAACCTGCAAATTCCCACACTTCCATCTGTACTATCAGAAATTTTACCTGGCTCCCCTGAGAATTACCATGAGCAGCTAACAAAGCAGAAACTATTCAGAAAAGTTATAAAGGCGGTTTCTTAGCAACAATGAAACAACTTGTTTTACACACACACACACACAGAGCTGAGAATTTATTAAATATTAGTATATAGATTTTGTGTTGTTTGTGCACTTTTGTCCAGAATACTCCTGGAAGAATTACTAAAATGACAAAAAGCATCTGTAATAAAGATCAAAAAAGCAAGATTTTCCTACCATCCAAAGCAAATCTACCCATCGTAATGGAAATTACATTCTTTGTTTCTTTACTGAATATAAGGTTTCTGTAATTCTCAAGAGAAATGTACCTGTATTTGTTTTCTTCCTTCTTTCTTCTCAATTGTTAATCCAACTTGCCTAACTCTCTTGTTCAGTTCAGAGCCTTTACCCTTAACTTCATCAGATTGTGCTATCTCTGGGTAATGCTGTCTCTAGAAAATAAATGCAAGTCCTTAAGTCACATAACTCCTTCCAGATCTAGCACAGATAATAACCATGGGAGATAAATCAACTTCTACATATAAATAGCTGAACTTATTAGAATGGTTATGCACAGAATAATTTAGGGAAGTGAAGCCAAATCTCCAGCTCTAAACAGGGTTGACACTGATTGCTGAACTGGTTGCACAGGGCTTTGCCTGCTTGGGTCTAAAACCTCTGGAAAGAGAGATTCTCCCCTCTCTCTGGACAACCTGCTCCCATGCTTGGCTGCCCTCACAGTGAAAAACTTCTCTATGTCAAGTAGGAAAAGCCCCTGTTTGAATTTATGTTCCTGCCAAGAAGCTCCATAAAGGGTCTGGTTCTACTTTCCAAATAACCTCCTCTGAGCTACTGGGGGGTTACTATTAGATCCCTCTGACACTTTTTCTTCTCCAGCCAGAAGAAAACCCAATTACCTTAACTTCTCTTCATGGTACAAGAGTGCTTCACCCCCCTGACTATCTTGGCAGCTCTCCACTGGACTAGCTCAATTTCATAAATAGCTTCCTTTCTGCAGTAGCACAAAACTGAACACAATACCCTGGATATGGCCTAGCAAGGATCAAGAACAGGGGAATAATCACTTCCTTTGATCTACTGGCAGTACCCTTGTTAGGAGAGCCCAGCTTGCTGCTGGCCTTCACTGACACCAAGGTACTATTTATCTTGAGCTTGTTATCCACCAGGTTCCTTTTTTAGCTGAGCAAATTCCAGTCATTTAGTCTCCTGCTTTTTCTGCTACCTAGGGTTAATCCAGCCCAGGTGCACAACTTAAAAGTTATCCTTCATGAATTATTATATTTTTATAGTATTTAAGAATTTAGCAGCGATGCAGTTAACAAGTGTAAGATTCAGAATTGCAGGAAACAGTTCCAAGTAAGCAAGAAATTCAATAGCTGAGAACATCAAAACTCAGCATGTACATCTGAATTAATGACCAGAAACAGCATGGTGTTTATGAAAGACATCACTGCAGATTCATAGTAGCACACTCAACATTAAAACTGCCCCAAAATACTATGTGAACTCAGCTGTCTATGACTTTAAGACATATGGAATATTTGAGAGACTTTTATGGGCACTATTCAGACCATTGCTTTCTCAGTTTTGTTAAAGCCCATCCTAAGCCAATATATTCAAGTAAACATTCAAAAACTGGAGAGCCTCATTTCTCTAAACATATTTAAAATAATAATGTGCTTGAATGTTTCTGAGCTGACCTGAACCTCAAGAGCTTTGCCAGTTGCCATAAAACAGGCAACAGAACAGTCATGGCTTGTCTAGCCTCAAAACAGAATGGCAGTTGGGTTTTTCCCTCCTGATTCCAAGTCACAAAATCCAATAATCTAATATGCTTCACATTATCTAAAATGTATCATGTTCATTTGTAATTATGTTCCTTTTAAAGCATCAAAAAGATGGAATAGTTTCTTCATTGATCCTGGTTTTTTACATAATACAAAAATCTGTCCAAAATTTACTTCTAGTCCGTTTTAGCTACAGATTTCATTACTAGTTGACCAAAACAGAATAAACTAAAAACTCAATGTCAAGCAATGGACTGACCTACATATTATTGATGAGAAGAATTTTAAGTCTATTCATCACAATTACATAATTGCAATACAAAGATGTCACAAAAGCTTATGTAAAACCTTGATTTTAATTTTTTAAAAATCAAAATATGACTAAGAAATTCTCTCCTTAAATCATTACATTAAAACAAACAAACAAACTTACCAAGTATGCCAGTCTGTGCTTGGAACCACAAACATGCATGAACATGTTACTGAGTCCTGTTTTACAGTAGCATAGTTGACATTCATAGAGAAAAGGAACATTGTCTTTTGTTCTGTATTCTATTATGTAATTAAGTCCTGTATTGAAAAAAAAAAACCCAAACAACTTAGGAAATTCAATGTTTGCTGGAAAAAAATCATCAGTGCTGGTTGCAAAAGCATTGATTTTACAGTACTGGCATATAAGGAAAAGATTACTACTGCATGTCAAATATATCAATGAAGACTTTTAGAACCATCAGATATTTCATCTTTTGGGTGTCCAGACTTTTTGAACATCAAAGGTACAAAGCTGATTTTTTTAGGATGCCTTATGTTTTTTACCACAAAGGATTCAACAATTAAAAATCTAAAACAACAAGAAGGGAATGTATTTTAATATATGTCTCTATCAACTCCTATCTCCCTTCCTTCCACTGGGTGAGTAGTTAAATTGCAGAGAGCCATATTGATCTTTTAAGTTAAAATTAATTTCTGTGATATCACTTTAGATTGCTTCTAGAGAATACTGTCAACATGAGATATCCAATCAAGTATGTTCCAGGCCAAATCCAAGGATTTTGTCACTAATATCTGTTACTTCTATACCCTACTACTGGGTACTCAGTGTAACCATAAGAAGATTTTATTACACATTACCTGATTTTAGATTTTAAAAAACTGACCCATACTCTTTAAAGGTAAACACCACAAAACCAAATAATTACAGCATTAAAAGCCCTCACCAAGTGCAGGTTCTGAATCTTTACACGTATTAAGCTGGTCTTCCAATGTCTGGCCATGAAACTTCTCTGGCTCAAGGGGCACTGTAAGAAATTCACACACAAGTGAATCCCTGCTCATACATGGTCCCACATCACACATTAATTAAGCTATTACAAAACATTAAACCCCCCCCAGTCTTATTTCCACTCTTTTTAAAGCATTTGGGTTGCAAAAATAAAGTATCGTTACAAAACATTACTGCAGATTTTTTCAAAATTTTTTATTTCTTCCACTTTTTTTTTTTCAGGGAGGTGTGGAGGGGGGTATTAAACATTCTTACCAAAATCAGGAAGTTTTGCAGGTGCTTTCACTTTCTTCCCTAAGCAGCTTTCTGTTTTAACAAAAAAACAAAAACAAAATAAAGAATCCAAAAAAGTGGAAATAAAATTGTTAGTACAATTGAAAGAACAATTTGGTAAAATAACTGACTAATTTAGAAAAAACTCTTTGAGCTTTTGTTGACATGAGAAAAGCAATCTATGTTTAGTTTTGAACATGCTAAGAGATTTTTTTCACAGATTCATAGACCATTCTGAGTTGGAAGGGACCACAATGATCATCGAGTCCCTTATAAGTCCCTGCTAATACATAGTCCCACATCACAAATTAGGTCAGTTATCATAAAACATTATCCCCCCAATCTTATTTCCACTATTTTTGAAGCATTTGGGAGGCAAAAATTAAGTATTATTACAAAATATTACTGCAGATTGAAAGTACAGTGAACAAAAAGGAATTCTCTATGACCTGCTAAGAGCTGGACATCACTTGTAATATTGTACCTCAATTTTTTTAATTTCTTCCACTTTTTTTGGTGGGGAGGAGGTATGGAGGGAGGTATTAAACATTCTTACCAAAATCAGGAAGTTGTGCAGGTGTTTTCACTTTCTTCCCTAAGCAACTTTCTGTTTTA
>VZRX01018343.1:4741-18148 GCA_013398075.1 Notiomystis cincta | reverse complement strand
CCCGCCGCCGCCGCTGATGCGCCCGCACCCGCGCCGCAGCCTCCGCGCCCGCCCGGCGGGGAGCGGCCGCCTTTGTGGAGCCGGGACCTGCTCGCCTTTCTCCTTCAAGCACGAGAGGAGCTAGCGAGATTTAAAAAAAAACCCAGCTCGAGTTAATGTTTGAGAAGTTCTGGTGCGGGAGAGTCTGGTAGGATTCCTGTATTATGCCTATTTTTGGTGGATTTCAGGCAGTCGTTCGGAATAACAACCTGCGTCCATTACCTTGCTTGCGGGAAGTGCTTTGGGTGTCCTCCATAGGTAGCGGGATGACCCGCTTAAAATCTGTGTGTATCTATAGCGGAATATCACACAGATACGTATATATTTTAATACATTTCCGTGTATCGCTATATAAAATCTGACGGGGAAATTCGGGCAAAGTACTGTGAATGTTTACTAATAGATTATCTTGTTGTTTGCTGGATGATCTATGATAACTATTCATTTGCATTAAAACGTAGGGGGAAGCACCCAAGGAGGTGGTTTTTTTTAAAATCTGATTAAAACATATTTTCTGTATAGATCTCGTTCGTATTTGCAATGTGCTCCTAATTACCTAGTGATTTCAAGTCTCAAGGTAGGCAGGGTCAGGCCTGGAAGCTCAGTGAGGAAAATCTAACATTTGAGGAAGAAGAACACTGTTTACTGCTGGTTCTGTCATTCAAATGAGATATAAACCTGTTGTGACTAGTTTGGGTCATTGCATTTCCATGCCTTTCTTTCATCCTCAGGCACTGGCTGAAAAGAATTATGATGGATTTCCAGTGTTATTAATTACTGGCTATGTTTAGAGCTTCACCTGCAATTTAAGTTAGACACATAAATTTTATTTTTATCAATCCTTGAATATTTCTGGTAGTAATTTTGTTGGCACTGGTCAATGAACTTAATTTTTACCCCAGAAGTGACCACAGTTTGCTAACACTCTTTTCTTTGCGTTTGGTTAGTGTAACCTCCTTAACATTTGGGATAAGCCTTCCACCATAACTTTCTCTCTGCATTTTCTTATGTCTAAAAAAATATTTCATGGACTGAAAATGCTCACACATGCCAACTTGAAATGTTTGGGTTTTTTTTCTTTTTCTTTTTCTGGGCTTCTTTGCAACTGATTGGAGCTTGGGTGTCTCTTTAGATGTGTGCAAGCAAAATAACACACGTGTGTGACATGTTTATGAACATTTGTGCATTTCCTAACTTGTTTAATTTTTTTTCAAGATATTCTTCCAGCAGGTCACAGCACATGCCTTATAGTCTTTAAAAGAAGAATGCTGCACAACATTTCACAGTAAAGATGAGGAGCTGAGAGATATTTCTGTTATCTTAAAGCTATAGAGGTTTGTGTGAGAGCACAAATACTTAGGACACTTCTTTGTTTTAAGGCAAGTTGTGTCATGCCAGGAGAAGATATTTAGGAAAAAGTGCTTTCTTACTGCATGTGTTTTGGAGCCTTGGCACCTGTAAGAGTGGGAGAAGCTTTCCAGTCTTTGTTTCTTAGAATTTGCTGTCCTCATGTGCCCACACAAATCAATCCGGTTTACTGGATGAGCTATACACAGTAAACTACTTTCATTTCAGCACAGATTCCTACCTGCTAAATTATGTCCCAGGCATATGTCCTGGAAGGACTGCTTAGCCTCGAAATGGAAATTCTGTGGGCTTGTGAGAGTCCTTTCTCATACTCTGCAGAAGAGCCAGTGGGCTGCTAGAAGGTGATTAATATGCATAAAGAAAAAAGTGAATATAAAGACATGGTGGTGTTTTGACACAACTTCTCAGTATTCTAACTTCTCTGACATCTCAGAGGGCTTTCTTGCTCACCTAACTGCAAATGGGCTTTAATACATCGAATAAAGTAGGCTAAGCATGTAAGAGTTTGAGAAGAGTCTCCCAAAACTCTTTTCTTCTGTGTATTGAACTGCCCACACCAGTTCTTGAGTCCCTTTCTGCATCCTAGGTCATAATCCTGGCTTCTTCACAGAAAGGACACGAGTACAGTGTGTATGTTTAGGAAACAAATACTAGGAATGTGATTAGTGGAAGGAAAGACCAATATATTCTTTTCAGAGTAGGACCTATGTTTCCATTCTTAAAGGTTTAGTATTTGAACTTATGGCTGGGGATCTCAGATACTACCACAGTAAAAACAATAGAAGTAAATGACAGTGTGGTATGAAAGTGATTATTAAATTTGCTCCATCCATGAAAGATAAGCTTTTATTCTAGTACATAATTTGTTAATACATCAGAAATCATATTTATAAATGTTTTAGCTGATCTTGGCCAGTCTGTGGAGCTAGATATTTAGCACCTGGAATCCATAAGTCCTAGTAACATCGTTTAACTTTTTGAGTGTAGTCTCCAATGTTCCAAAAATCCACTCTTTTTTTAAATAAAGAGATTTTCAGAACATAAACATGTAATGACTTTTTGTCTGAGATTCTCTCACCTGTTCAAAACTACAATTAAGATTTACATGCATCAATAGAAGGTTGAATCAGCCCTTTTTGATCACATGGAGTGATCTTGGTTTTTCAGGGTCATAAGCTATAGGGCCTTGCAACTTGCTGGTGGGAATGCATTTCATCCCATTCCTTGGCAGAATCCAGGTTAAAATAGAGAACCAATATTTAGTCCCAAGAATTTCATTTCAGCAGCTGTCCAAAGCAACTTAGTGGTTTGGAATTGTGCAATAAGTATATAAAATAGATTAGTAGAAACGTTTTATTCCCTTACAGGTTTCTTTTATTCTATATGTTTTCAGAGTGGTTTCATGGAGTGAACTTGCCAGTTTTCAGTATCTTTGCTAAGATGTCAGTTTTTTGATTACTTTTTTTTCCCCTAATTTGTGTTTTATTTAAGGAGTTCCTGAAGCAGTTATTCACTTCTATTAGACCTAGACATTTTCATGACTGTTATACCATGGAAGAAGTTTCTTTACTTACACCTAGTTTGTTCTGTGTGTTTATGGGTGTTCAAGAATTCCTGTCACCAAGGTGTGGGGTGACTTAAGTTTTCACAGATGGTAAAAAATAACTCATTACAGTGTGACAGAGGAAATTTCCTTATCCTATGGATCTTTCTCTTAGTCTCCTAGATCCTGTCTGCTGCAAAACCTTCAGCTCTCCCATGTCCTTGTGACAGCAGGATTTGGTAAGAGGGAGCAGAAGTGTGAGTGCCCAGCTGCCCAGTCAGGACGTGCCCAGAGATAACCCAGTGAAGCACTGCAGAAAGTTGCTGCCTTTTTCAGTAGGGGTACAACTTAGCTACTGAATTGACCTAGATTATTGCTTGTTTCTATTCACTTTGCTTCAGTTTTGCTATTCCAGGCTTTGTTCCACTGTGCCCCCTGCTCTTTGACTCCTTTGTCATGGTTTATCCCCAGCCAGCAACCAAGCACTGTGCAGCTGCTTGCTCACCCCTTGCCCAGTGGGGTGGGGAGGAGAATCAGAAAAAAAAAGTAAAACTTGTGGGTTGAGATAAGAACAGTTTAGTAATTAAAACAACATAAAATATAATAATAACAATAACAATACTCATATTGAAAAAGAGAGAGGAGGAGAGAGGAAGCAAACTCAAGAGAAACAAATGATGTGCAATACAGTTGCTCACTGCCTACAGGTCCTGACCAAATCCCTCCTTATTTATACACTGAACATGACATTTTATGGTTTGGAATATCCCTTCAGCCAGTTCAGATCAGCTGTCTTGGCTGTGCTCCTCCACAGCTTCTTGTGCACCTGCTCTCTGGCAGAGCAAGGGAAACTGAAAATCCTTGAGTTGGAATAAGCACCACTGAGCAACAACTAAAACATCAGTGTGTTATCAGCATTATTCTCTCTAAATCCAAAACACAGCACTGTACCAGCCTCCAGGAAGAGAATGAACTCTGTCCCAGCTGAAATCAGGACAAGCTGGGCTTTTTTTTTTTTTTTTAATGGCCAAGAATTCCCTGTTATCAGCTACCCTTTTCCTATTGACTGTGTAAGCCCTAGGCTTGAGAAGAGAGGCGGCTGCTGACGTGGTGTAAGTGTGTACAGGTGGCTGTATTGAGTAAAGCCAACACTCTTTTTAGCCTGGTTGTTGGCTCCTGAGTGCCCAAGTGCAAGGAAGTGCCACATGTGCAGGGCCAGCAGTCGAGGGAAAGGAGCTGTACCTTCCACGTGGTTGGTTTCTGGAGTTATTTCTTGTCTCTTTGCAACCCTTGCTGCTTCTCAGTATTGTAATACAGGTCAGGATCCTGCTGCCTACTGGGTATCAGCCAGGGGGGACTGAGCATGGGGGAGAACAAAGCTGACGAGCCTTTAAAAAGACAACTTCTTACTATCATTGCTCATATGGCTTTCAAATATTGTAGAGAAGGGAGAAATTAGTTGCACACAAACAGCAAAGACAGAAGAGGGTATTTTGAATACCAAAGGAAACCCAAACATGCTGAACGTGGCTTTAGACTTAAACCTGAAGCTAGCAAGGGCTGCATTTCAGAATTTGTTCCTAAGTTCAGGGCTCGGAAAACTTCCTGGGAGTAAAAAAGTGCAATGAACAGGAAAACAAGATATTAAAAGCAAGATACTAAGTAAATACTGAGTATTTTGTATCAAGATATATTGTAACAAAGACAACTATTCATTGTAGTCTGCTTCTGTCACTGTGTATCCACTGCAGCGGCAACACAAACCAGCGTGTGATTATATTATATCTTACCTGATCATTCCGTTATGTACTCTAGAACTACTCTCAAGCTATTCTAGAAAATAAAATTAATCAGAAGCTATGCTTGGGAGGGTTTCTTTGCTGAAAAACAATTTCCTGATACTGCAACCAGTTCTAATTTGTGTTTTGTTTTTTTTTTTTTTCTTTTTTCTTTCATCATTGTTTCCATAGGAATTTTGGCTTCTTGGAGCAACAGTAGAAAATGCAAAACGAAATAATAAAGCCTGCTAAATACTTCTCAGAAGTGGAGAAGAGCGTGCTGCTGGCGTTAGTTGAAAAATACAAGTACGTGCTTGAGTGCAAGAAGAGCGATGCGAGGACGATCGCCCTGAAGCAGCGCACGTGGCAGGCGCTGGCTCACGAGTACAACTCACAGCCCAGCGTGTCCCTGCGGGACTTCAAACAGCTGAAGAAATGCTGGGAAAACATCAAGGCACGGACAAAAAAGATAATGGCACATGAAAGGCGGGAGAAGGTAAAAAGAAGTATTAGTCCGCTTATAAATACTCACATCGTAGGGAAAGAGAAGATTGCCAGCATAATGCCTGAGCAAATGTACTTTTTGCAGAGCCCACCAGAAGAAGACTCTGAATATCAGCCTGATGCTTCTAGTCAAGGTATAAATGTTGCTGTAATGCTGCAAGTAGTGTTGCTTTGTATGTGATTTTGCCGGTGATTCTTTTCCAAATCTCTCCACTTAGCTGTGACTGCTGGATATATAAAAGTAATTTCAGAGCTGGGATATTACAAGGCTCTGTGTATTTCCCTAGGCCTCCGGGAGTTGAACGGGTGTGAGGGGTTTCACAATTATTTTTCATCTGTTTTTGACATATCTGCTGCTTTGTGGCAGGAATCACATTGCTATCATGCTGGCTTTCCAGGGAACAGTCCCAAGGATATCTTTATCGTTTTTGAAGTATCATTTTGCTGGTTTAAAAAAAAAAAAAAAAAGGCCACAAGCAGCAAATTGATACACAATTGCTTGCTGCAAGAGATTCCTGTAGGTCTTCCCTCCTTTGTTTTCAAGGACTAAAAAGAGTACGTAGAGCCATATTTCACACTGCAGTCCACACTGGAGAATGGCCTTTCTGAAAAAGTTCAGCACTACATTCTTCTTTGTTTGGCAAGCATACACAGGAGGAATAATTCCATACCAGAAGGGAGGGTGGCTATAACAGTTTCTTGCAAATTTTATTTTGTCAGGATCTCACGCAGAAGACTGTCCTTGCTCAAAAGACAACAGCAGCTACATTGTTAGATAACATTCTTAGAATGTCTCCTTCATAACTGTATTTACCATAGTTAGTAATTTGGATAGGAATGTATTTTGAGACCCTCATTTGCAGTGCTAACTATTCTGTTCCCTGAGTAGTCTCTTTTATTTCAGAAGAATTGGTAGAGCCTTCTCAAAGTTAGTATAATGTGATTTTGTCCTAAAAATATGCACTACTCTGTTTACAACATCTACAGCAGAAATAAGGAAAGAATAAGGAGTGTTCTTCCCAGTATTCCCTCAGTCTTTTGATACCCATGTTGGTACAGCTTCACCTGACACTCAGATCTTTCTAAAAATATTGCAAGTCACATATGGATTTAATGGCTGCAGAAAGGTTTAGCTCCAGTCTCAGCCACCTAAATTTAGGTGCCCACTTATAATCTATACATTCACTTAAGTCATCTGAACTGCCACTATAGCCATGGATGTCTCTCAGAGAGCCCCAGGTGGTTCTGTTCAGCCCATTATGCCCTTAGTATTCTGCAGCAGAACTGCATTATGTCCTGGCTCCTGTGCTTTGCTTTACTGGAGCACAAGGTTTAGAGGCACCTGTCAGTAACTTATATTATCACATTTCTGTTTCTTGAGGGAAGGGAAGAGAATACTATAATACTTTTTCCTCTTTTGTTTGCAGAGTCGTTTGTTGTGTCAAACAGAGAACTTTGTGATGAAGACAAAGAGCTGGTACATTTTCCAGTATGTGAAGGTACCTCCCAACCTGAGCCTTCGTGTTCTGATGTCAGAATAGCAGCAGATAAGAACTACAGAAGTAAAGCATCTCAGGAAAGTGCTCTGAAAAAGATGCATGAAGAAGAACATCATCAGCAAATGTCGATTTTGCAACTCCAGTTAATCCAAATGAATGAAGTTCATGTGGCAAAGATACAGCAGATAGAAAGAGAGTGTGAGATGGCTGAAGAAGAACACAGGATAAAAATGGAAGTGCTAAATAAAAAGAAAATGTATTGGGAGAGAAAACTGCAGACCATTACAAAAGAATGGCCTGTATCATCCTATAACAGACCCTTTCCTAATTCACCTTAGAACATAGAAGGGCAGACAGTCAGTCTGATTCAGCACATTTATGGGTAACACTCACTGGAAAGAGGGTTTTCTACTGTGAATGTACAGTGAGAGGACAGGTGCCTGGCTGATAGTGAACACACTATGACTATTAATGTTTAGGGAAACAGTGGTATAGTTCACCAAGAGGAAAACTCTAGTGTTCATTTGTAGGTAGTTCTGATTTGTTTAACTCACAGACATGCACAGTGCTCTAAAACGTGAACGTATTTTCCCCTCTCAGAACACCCTTGATCCTTGTGAAATTTAAGGTGCTCTGGGTATTCTTACATTGGGTGTTCTTAAGAAAACAGCTTTAAACATTGGCCTGTAGTGTTTGTTTTGATTTCTGTCTCTTTCTATCCCAAGAAATTTCCCAAATGAAGGCAAGAGTTGGAGTTGCTCTCTGCTATTGACACAAAAGGTGATTGACAGGTATCAGTTGGAGCATTATGCCAAGGCTTAGGGAAAATAAAGTAGTTAATACAGTCCATAACTTACTCTTCATAGAAGATGTGAAAATGAAGGAGTAGCAAGAGGGCCCCTGTAGTAACAGCTCTCTCCTTCTGAAGAGCAGTAGTATTTCCCAGCTGGCTGGCTGACTGAGACAATGGTTGTGGACTGGCCCTCTTGTAGTTTGAGCCTTGATACTTGAGAAATTAAAAAGAAGGTGACTTCTTCCTCAAAAGGCACTGTGCTTGTTCTTTCATTTCCAGGCCCATCTTGTATTGAAGTAGAATACCCAAACAGGAGGGTCAAATGCTGCTGCCAGCACTGTGTGCTGTTCACCTGAAGTCATTCTGAGGGGAAGAGCTTTTTAACAATTCATAAAGCTCTCAAAATGCAGTGAACCAGCCAGTCCATTGGCAAAGTCTCCCTCTATTTTCCTATGCAATATTGATGGTGTAGCAGCTAGCTTGATTATCTCCCCTTAGCTAGAAGAAAAGACTAAGACTCACCCTCTTTCTCTTCTCATAGGGTGGGAAGCAGTTCAAGGGAAGCATTCCTGCCTTGAAGCACTGTTCTGTTTTGTTTTGTTCTGTCCTGTGTTATGGTGGTGTGTTTCTTGCCTTTGCTGTCAGTGAGGGGTGATGGATGTGATTTGTATGAAGGCATTCACATGAAGGTCCCCACAGATTTTGGACATCCAGAATAGTAGATAGTAGGAAAGCACAAATAAAGATAATCTTTACCCTGGCAATCATTTATTCTGGTGGGGCAAGAGTTAGGAAAATGTGAAATACAGAACCCCGCAAGGATTCGTAAGAACTTCTGGTGTGTGAGAACCTGTTTTACAGGAGGGTGTACAGCCATCATTTGAGGCAGTGAGAAAAATGAACAAAACCATAAGTTTTCATTGAAAACTCTGAGTATCACATTATTCAATAAAGTATTTTCAGATCATGACTCCTGGGGGCAAGTCCATCCTGTGAGCAATGTATTCAAAGTAGAGGGTTACAAGGCACACATTCCCAGTTACACTCCTGCTGCTGTCCCTGGATGCCCTTTCTGGTGGAATGAGTTCCTTTTGGTTTCATTTTGGATGGAGTAGGGTTTTGTGTGTGTGTGTGTGTGTGTGTGTGTTTCTTTTTTTTTGACCTGCTTTCACTGCTGGTGGTTTATCTGTGCAGTCACTGCCATTATCAACCATAGGACTCGCTGTGGTTGACACTGTGGTACCTGTGCTACTTCCTTAAGTGTGCTAACACTAGCAATGGCAATGGGAGCTATTTATCACAACTCATTTTATATGACAGGGAAAAAAAAATCTGCTGGGCTGCTGCAAGATAAAAATGGCCCCAGGTGAAATCTAAAGACAGATCTTTTTGACCACAAACTCGATATTCTTATAAATTGGCTGTGTGAAGAAAGAACAGGAATTCCAAAGAAGGATACTTTTATGGACACTATTTTTTTCCCTGCTGAATGAAAACACTTTTGGAAGGTGGAATAAGAGTAGAGGCAAAAGAAAAGTAAACAGAAGTGAGGACCTTTTTGTTCTGAGATTGCATTCTGTGGTCTGGAAGATGAGTCAGTTATTTGACTGGTTGTGAGAATTGTTCAGGCACCATCCAGAAAAAAAGAATAGGGAAGACATTTGTCTTAATTAATGATGGGATTCCTTCTGCACTGGTTCTAAGTGAAAGCAATTTGAAACTAAGAAATGGAAACCAGGTGTTAGAAGGTGATGAACAGAGACAATTTCAGCACTCTGAAGAGAGCAAGAATAGAGAGACAATCCAGGTCTAGAGAGCCTTGTGAAAATTATGAAATAGTCAGAGAGGATCTCACAGAATGTGAGATAAGGGTAGCTTGAACTCCTGGAAGTTATACTACTGCTCATGAAAGATTGTTTTATTTTTATATTCAAAAATCCCTTAAAATAAGCATGTTTTCAAACTGTACTAGGTGGGCAATGCCTTGCGTCTTGGTGTATTTTCTTATTCTGAGACCAAAAATTACAAAAGTTCTTAGGCTGGACAATAGACTCTTTTCATTCAGGTTCTATTTAAAAGAAAGAAGATCATAAGAGAAAGATTAGAAAGAGCCAAGATGAAGGTATGAAAGAGAATGTTCATTACATGCATAGGGGAAGAATGGGAATGTTACACCTAACATAAATTATACAAGATGGTTTTGTGGTACAGGCAATAGATGGTTCACAGGTGGCACAGGCTCTTGCTTTCCCATTTGCAGTTGACTGCTGGTTACTGTAAAATTGGGTGATAGACACAGAAAAATGAAGAAGATCAACAGGAGGAAGAAATGCATCTCCTTGCCAGGCTTTGGCTTTATAAAGTGACCAATGTGATGGAATTGAAATTACTTGAGAAATTACTTTTGCCTCTGTTGTTGTTGTAATTACTCCCTCTAGTAGTAGGGTTTATCTTTTCTTGTGTTTGACTTCTCTTATATGCAATATAGCTGTCTCAGACAATATGTCCTTTTGTTTCTCTCCCCTTTTCTTTAGCTTACATCACCCAAATACTTTCACATAATTGTGTTTTCCTGTTAACCATTTGGCCAAAGTATAGATGCATATTCTCAAGGTTTTTCCACAGACAGAATACAGCAGTATTTTAAAAAGTAGAACATGCCTGTTCTTTTCTGGATTTTCTATAAAAGTTTTTGACAAGAATGAACTTAAAAGATACACAGGAAAAAATGATCCTTGCTTAACTCCATACAAAATGTGTACCAGATATGTAATGGCCATTGTGCCCAGCCTCTGTATTCTTATGATTAGAAAAAATGGCCTTTTAGAAAAGGTGTGGTGAATTCCTTTATGCTCCCCAAATTGACATGAGCCTAGCTCCAGGTGCTGTCTCTCCTTGCAGGTCATCTAATTTGTTGGCTACTATAAATTTTTTCATTTGTTGATTTTTTTTCCTCCTGCATTTTTTCCTTATGTCTCTGTTCACCCTTCATTTTTTAACCAGTAATATGAGCAAGGGGTTTCAGAGTGTTTTACTCTTTCTTTCCTCTTGTCCAGACTGCCCATTTCACAGCATTTGAGCATGAAATGGGTGCTCCTCTACTGTCACCTTCCCCTTCCACAGAAAGCATGGGTAGTTACCTTTTCCACACAGCTGCCAGTACATTCTGAATTCTGCAGAGGGGATTTTGAAGAGAGATTAATACTGAGAAAGGTCTGTATGGAGAAGAGCACTTTCTCCATTCCAGCTCTGTGTAATTTGGGAGAACAGTCTGTGCCCACTAAGTCACTCATCAGGACCAGAGCTAATGCAGGGTGCTGCAGCTGTGTAAGTGGTTCTGATTCTTCCTAAATCCTTGGGGTTCTGCAGGAGCTACATTTGAGGCTTCCTGGTAAAAAGCTTCCTTCTTTCTCAGTAGCTGAGGAGTCCCAGTGGGGTCCTTTCACAGGTACCTCCCCAAATGGAAGCTCTTACCTTGACAAAGAAACAGCCTAGCCTGCCACGTTTTCTGTTTCTTTCAGTGCCCAGGCTGCTCTGTGACAGAGCGGGGGCTGCTGCTGCTGGCCACCAGCCCCCTCTGCCAAACTCCTCCCTGCACAGCGGAGAAGGGTCCGGGCAGGGCTGGAAACACGGCCCTGCCCAGCCGCTGCTCCAGACGCGATCCTGGCAGAGCAGGGGCGCCTCGTGTGGCTCAGCTCAGCACACAGGTTTTGGCCTCAGCACTCAGACTTTGAGCTATTGCTGCTCAGGGTTGCAATATTCCCCTTGCAGCCCTGTGACCAGAGAAAGAGGGATGGCCCAGGGCTGCCTTTTTCCTGAGCATGTAGTGCGGGTGAGGATGTTGGGCTGAATTTTCTTTAATTTTCTTTAATAAGCTTCCATCTCTGTGTGTTTCCAATACCAAATTTTATCAGCCTCCCAAGGATCTCTATGATTGCATAGGTGTTTCTCAATGATCTTTTGCAGATATATTTTTTCTGGTTGTATTTACAGTGGTTTTTATGTGTCTGTTTCCTTCTTCCCCACTTGCATTATAATGCTTCTGATTTTGTTCTGATTCTCTGTTGTTGCCTTTTGTACAGCCACACATTCATGTAGTGTCATGTCTTCAGGTATTTTTCTCATTATGACATTGAAATAATAAACTGCTACACATTTGTATTTTGCTACTCTGTGGGTAGGGGAATTACATGAAAATCTTAAAATAACATCTAATTGATTTTTTTTCCAGACAAGCCCCTCACAAGTAGTCCACAAGTCCATATTTTGAGCTAGCTTGCTATTTTTGAAAGACTGATTCACCTTAGTTGCTTTCATAAGATAATTACCTGTCTTTCCACATTATTTTTCTGCTTCTTCTCAAGACATCTGACTGTATATTCACACATTATAACTCTCCCTGAATTTTGTACATTTGACAAAAAGGAAGGGGACCATTTGTTGCCATCTGTAAGAATAGGGTAATATATTTTCCAGTGAGAGCAAGCAGTGGTCTCTGTTTCTGGTATCGCAGATTGACCTCTGTGCTGATGATCATCTTGATTCTCTTACAGCTAAACAAGAAATGTATGTAGAAATATGGACAGATTGCTAGACCTAAAAACTAGAGCTGTAAAATAGAAATGTACTAGCTGTGGCTCTGAAAATTTTACTGTTTTGGTGGTGAAGGGATTAGGCATCTGACAACATCATCAGTCATGTTAATAACAAGTTTAAAACTTTCAAAGTCAAAAATAAAAAGGGCTTGTTTTCAGAATGAGTCAAAGTGAAGACAGCTCTTAGCTGTCCCAAATGTAGTGTTGTCACACATATCAAACAATTTCCCCTCATGGTCTTCCCTTCCCTTTGAGACTCTGGACACCTCCATCACAGCATTCACAAGTGCCTGACAATAAGAAAAGCAGCTGCTCTCAAGTAGGAATCCCACCAGAGTTGTTAGACCTCACTCTTTGTTAAAGTGAAGTTGGACAGTTTTCCAAGGCTGCATTATGCAGACACACATGCACACCCACTGTGGAAAGCCATGTGAAATCTGTCTAGCATGTAGTCTGCCAAGTGGCATAGGAGGTACAGCAAGGAAAAGGAAAAGGCTGTCCACTCCACGGCTGTGGGTTTAAAACTATTGTATTCAGGAGAGTGTGTAGATGAATCTTACCAGATGGCCAACCTCTAAGAATCAAGAAGTATTTCTGCCAAATCTTCTAGTCTGTCAAAACAGCCACACAAAAAATGCAAAAGTAACAAAAAAAAATATTTAAAAAAAAAATTAAGCTATCAAATCAAGTAGCCAGAAGCAATCTGTTCCCTTCTTGATGAACAGCTGGCTAGATACAAAGCCTACACTACACAGATATGTATTTAGGGAAACAAATCTCTATTTTAACAGAAATAAAGCAAGAAAGGTTTGTAGATAGTCCTTGTTTTATTTAGGTGTGTTTTTTTAAATGTTGGTTGAGATTGTTTGCTTTCCTTTTGTTGTTCAGTCCAGCTTCAGAATAGTTGTATGCTTCAGTCTCTAACCAACTGTTAGAGCACCTCATTAATTAAATTTGTTTGGCAAGAGAGTTGAAGTAGGTTTGAATTCAGCACAACTTGAGATTAATTGTATTCCACAAATCTTCAGATATTCCTTCTCAGCTATAAGAGGCTGTTCTTGGAGAGACCTGAACCTGAAATTATACATCTATCTAGTAGTAATCTATATTTTATATGACACAAGCTGCCATATGAGCTGCTCAAGGTCTGCCCATTATGTGGTCACATATAGATCCCTTTTCTTTTCTTAGAGTTGTGCCCTGAAATCATGTACTAAGACACAAATGGACCAGCTGAATTGCCCATATAAATTCCTGCCATATATTCTGTATCACACTATAATGGGGG
>VZRX01018342.1:331909-370791 GCA_013398075.1 Notiomystis cincta | reverse complement strand
TATATATATATATATTTAAATATAGCAAATGCTTTACCAATTCATTTAAGTTAATTATCTTGAAGTGTAAGTTTCATAAACTAATCACTAGTGTCCACCACTGTGGATTGTGGGTGTATCTGCTGTGCTTAGTCTAGACCTAATTTAATGGATCGCTATCAGAAATGCTGTGTTTACAAAAGGGCGTGAAATATGCTCAAGGGCTCATTCTGCTGCTCATTCCTGTTCAAGGTCCATGAAATATCCAAGTGTGATGTGCAGTTACTGGTAGGACTTAATTCAGCTCTGGCAGGAGCACGCCATACTCTTTGAATAATTCTGGAATAATTCCCTCATCTGACAATAAATGTGGCTCAGGTGATTGATATTTCAGCACACATTTCTTTGCCTAATGTTGCAGCTTCATAGTAGACACAAGTAGAAAACAATTGTACCAGCCAATATGGAATCTGTTACATGAATAAATTAGTTATACTTCAATGCACAATGCTATACATTCACAAGAACCACAATCCCAACTGACACCTCTATTACGATCTCAGAAAGGAGCCAGACACTAAAACACTGCAGAGAGAACAATTTTCTACTAAATATTTTTCTGTCAGGAAACCATATTCAGAATGGCCTGGAAGGAAAATGCCTGTACAATGTATGCACCATATGGCCTAGCTATGATACATCATGGGGGTGATAGTGGGAAATAACCATTCAATAAAAGTAAATTAACAGTTTATTAAAAATGTGTCTGAAATAATAATTGCCAAAATACCACATTAATTTATTGGTTTTAACAATAGTTGCCCTTCAAGTCAGATGAAATCTACAGATTTCATATTTTTTTAATCTTCTACTTCTTTATGTTCTGTCCAACTCCTATATTTTACCCTTTAACTGCTGGTGTTTTGTGTCTTCTTTGGCTTTTCAAAAGAGTCCAGCAGCTGCTAGCTGATTATGACAATTCCAATTAATATTGGGTAGATTACTACAAATTACTCTGTGGATTTACACTGGGAATAATCAAGAGGATTACTTTTATTTTCCTCTCCTCCAGTCAATACATTTAAAACACTAATATTATATTTTTTTTTCAGCTGTATATGTATTCTTAAAAAGAAGATAATTTAACCTCACTGTTAATATGTTTTGCTTGGCTAAGTTTTATGCTATCCCAACAGACATAATTAGGGTTTTTTTCCTACCTATTGTCAAGAATTTAGTCATGCATTGCCAGTGAAGCAAGCTTAACATTGTCATTTTACTGAAGTCTGAGTGAAAGCATAAACTGATAATTTACAAAACTTCTTCATATTCAAATGAATGGAACAAGCTGGAAAACACACGATTTATTCTGGAAAAAGTAGATGTTAACTCTGAAGCAGTAGCCCAAAATATATATACTGCACTTCTTAAGAAATCTGGAGATGTCACAAGCAGAGGAACAATGGAATATTTCCTGAGATTTACAATTTTATGGGTGTAGTATATGCTTTGGCAACCACATTAAACAAAAGTACACTGACTAATTTTAATATTGTACTGCACAACATAAGAGCAGATAAATTGCAGTATTAAACATTCTTAAACCAAAAAGAGAACTGATTCATTCAAAAAGTGCTTCTACTGCAGTTACTTCTGACAAAAAATACTCCATTTTTACATTGGGGCTGGGAAATATTTCACAAAACTTAGAGGAATATCTCAAGAAATCTGTTGCAGAGTATACTCAGCTCAACTAAACGATTTAGGAAATCTGAAGACATGTTACCTAGTCAACTAAACCCCAGTACCTTCATGACAGGGATGAGAGCTAGCTCCTGACTAAAATGCTTAGATGCCCCTGTTCAAGTCCAGTCTTGCCTTTAACATTGACCAATCTATTTGTAAAGTAAAAGATATATTTCTTTACCACCTGTAACTGTTGAATTGATGACACACTGTTGAATAATTATGGTTAAATAACTGTGATACACACTGCAGGCTCTGTTAGATGCTACCTCTCACAAGAAGGATTGACATTACTGCTTGTGACAAGCTTAGACTTTGCAAGTAACACCTGATTTGTTTTCTTCTGTTTTGTTTCAGTCATACTGCTTCTATACTTTCTATTGTTAGAAAAAAAGTTATCATTCTACTGTTTCATTCCATAGTGAGATAAGCACTGGTACTCTAACCTCTTTTCATATAACATCCCTATGATTTGTGTGTAGAATTACAGTCTTTTGGCTATATGTGCTCAAGAGGAATTAGTGCTGTGCTTAATACTTAATTACTAATGGACTGTAATCCAGATGAATCTGTCATAAATATGGAAAAATTCTGAGCTGATGTTTGCAATTAATTCACTGTAATCTGCAGACACAGCTGAAAAATCAATAAAAAAATTAATGGAAAAAATCCCTTTGAGCAGGACATAAATCACACTGAGAGATTCATTATCTTTCTGTATTTGTCTCTTCATTTTTGTGGTGTGAAGACTTTTCCACATACTTACTATAAAAGTGACATCAAGAGCAAAAAAACAGACTCCCAAAACTCCCTCTTCCCTGCAAAATCACAATAAGAAAGCATCAGTACTCATAACAGAAGTACAAATTTAGGGGAATTAATTGTGTGAGGTATTAAAAAATACCTGAAGGACAAAGCCATCATCAGTCAAGCCAGCACAGCTTCATAAGGGCAAAGTCCTGCTTGTAAAACTTACCTTCCTTTTACAAAAATATTACCCACCTAACTGATCAAGGGAAGCCAGTTGATGTAATTTTTGGATTTCAGTAAAGCTTTCCATGCTGTCTATCACAGTGCCCTCCTGGACAAAATGTCCAGCACACAGCTGGATAAACACATCATGTGATGGGTGAGCAGCTGGCTCACGGGTCAGACACAGAGGGTTACAGTGAATGGGGTGACATCAGAGTGGTGACCTGTCACTAGTGGGGTTCCACAGGGCTCCAGCCTCAGCCCTGAGCTCCTCAATATCATTATAAATGACGGACACAGGACTGGAAGGGACGGAGCAAGTTTGCAGAAGATAAAAACTGGGAGGAGCTGTTGACTCCCTCAAAGGCAGGGAGGCCCTGCACAGAGACCTCGACAAATCAGAGGGCTGAGCAATCACCAAACATACAAAGTTCAACAAGGGAAAGTGTTGGATTTGGCACCTGGGATGGGATAACCCCAGATGTAGGTACAGACTGGGGAATGAGATGCTGGAAAGCAGTGTGGCAGAAAGGGTTGTGAGGGTCCTGGTCAATGGAAAGTTGAATATAAATCCTGGCAGCCAGGAGGGCCAACGCTGTCCTGGGGGCATGAGGCACAGCATGGCCAGCTGGNCTGGAAGCACAGCATGACCAGCTGGGCAAGGGAGGGGATTGTCCTGCTCTGCTCTGAGCTGGGGCAGCCTCACCTTGAATATTGTGTGCAGTTTGGGGTGCCACAATAGAAGAAAGATACAAAGCTACTAGACACCATCCAAAAGAGGGCTGTGAAGTTGGTGAAGGGTCTAGAGGTCTAGATGGCAAAGATGCCATACAATGAGCCACTGAAGTCATTTGGCCTGTTCAGCCTGGAGAAGAGGAGACTCATGGTAGACCTCAAAGCAGTCTAAACTTCCTCATGAGGGGAAGTGAAGGTGCAGGCACTAATCTGTGATGATCAGTGACAGGACCCAAGAGAGTGACCTGAAGTTGTGTCACTGGAGGTTTAGGTTGGATATCAAAAAATGTTCTTCACCAAAGGGTGTTTGAGCACCAGAACAGGCTCCCCAGGGAAGTGGTCATGGTCCTAAACCTGCCAGAGCTCAAGAAATGTTTAGACAATGTTCTCAGCACATTGTGTGGTTGTTGAGGCTGTCTTGTGCAGGGCCAGGAATTGGACTTCAATGATCCCTGTGGATTCCTTCCAACTCAGAATATTCTATTATCCTACTATTCTATAACTCCAGGGTAGATTTTATTTCTTCTTAGGAAATCCTCAAGGTCCCAAAATAATTCCTCTAAAGGGGAGGCTCATGCCACTGACATGGAATAAAAGACAAAACTCTGTATCTAGTTAATCAGTAAATCGTTTTCTTTCCCAGTGACAAATGGAAGTATTATCATTTATGGCTGATTTGTGTGGTTTTATATTTCTGTTGTACTTCATAATCAATGAGGATGAGCAATATATTTTATAAAATTTAGCCCATTTTTTCTGAAGTATACTTACATAGGAAACATGTGAATTAATACAATAATGTTTTTTATTTCTGTTTTTAATATTCATTTCACTCTTTTGTTATGTAGAATTTCTGTTAAAGAATGAAAATGAATTCTTTGTACTTTTCAATTCACTGCATTGAATTAAATTTGGATCTGTATCCCAGATCTTCAAATATCATTAAGTAAAATTATAAATTTATATGGGCATTTGTGAGAGAAACATGTATGACATGAACAGATAAGAGTATATTCTTTTACATTGTTTGGGATAAGGCTCCCTTCACATGACACAAAAGGTTAAATGGATCCTTCACATGACTACTGTATTTCTCCTTACAATGCAACTTTCTCTTGACAGCTGCTAAAAAGACAAGTAGTCACAAGTGATTTGTTTCTGCTTCATGCTGAGCTCTACGTTATTTAGGTGATCATTTGCATGCAGAGCACAGACAACTTTGTTCTTTCCCCCATTTGAAAATAACATTATATAAATTAACAGAGCTACAGCTCATTTTACCTTCCATTTAAGTTCAAGTTTAACCTTTGAGAGTCTATGACTTGTAACAAAATAAACTTTGTATGAGTCACACAGAAAACCTCTGGAAAACTGAGTAATTCCCTTTTTATGAAAGCAGTACTACTATTTAATATATGTTACTATATAATATTTTATTCTGTGTATGCAGGTATAAAATATGATCCAGATTCCAGCAATGTTTTGCTGCACAAAGTAGAACAATATGAAGCATTTCATTTTCACAAATGCAGTGGTACTATAATCAGTTCAAGTTACTATTTCATGCGGTAGGATAATTCTGTAAGTAAAAGTAACTCACTGAAACATATGAAAGAAAGAAATCAGTATTTTCCCTTAAAGCCAATTCTTAAATATAGAAGCCTTCAAACAGAATATTTCTTTAGTTTGAGTTCTTGTCAACAAGCACAAATTATTTGGTTTTCCTGTTTGTTTATTGATTTTATTCCTGCTGTTACTTGTGACAATTAACTGGCCATGTGCTTAGTGAGGGTTTATCTTTTTAATTAGTCACCATTTGAACCTAAACCTTAGCCATATATAGTGCACTTTTATATTGCTTCAACAAATAGCAATCTTACAAAAGAACTTGAAACTCTGTGTCAGACTTTTACTATGTATTCAGCTTTTGTTACTATGTATTCAGCTTTTGTTATCAGTTCTGTATATCCTTGAAGATATTTGTGAGATATCCATGAGACTAAATGACAGTGGACATCGTTGGGGCCTATATTTTTAGTTTCTGAATGGAAGAAATTCTGCAGTTATTATTATTCCTTAGAAAATATTATTTGAAGTATCTCCAAAAATAAGTTGTCTGTTGAATGAGATGGGCATAAATTGAAGGGAGATGAGTGGAAGTCATGTTGTTTATATCTTCTGTGGCAAGGGCACTTGTTTTCCTACCTGTGTCCATTCCTGATGTGAATATACATTATTAAATCCTTATCAACAGGAACTAAAATAAAAAGGAGGAACAGCTGAGCTGAGCTAATAATGGCTGCTAGCTCCTCCATTCCCTTAGAGCTCCCGCAGTCCCATCACTTTGGCAGGAGTATCAAGGAAGTTATGGTGACATTTGAGCCTCGATTCAGATTTTCTTAAGTCATCTGTAGGAGAGCTGACATTCTAATTGCTCTGTAAATTGTTTCAGCTTAGAGTTTGTTAAGCACTGACACATTTTACTGAAAAAAATAAAGGTATGTAATTTGACACAGTGACAGATTAATACCTTAGCATTAGATTGGCAGAACAATTAGACGGCTTAAATGTTTCCTACATCTTAATGTCTGTGCTACTTCAGGAAGCCACAGTAAGTCCTGCTTTTCTGAAGGATATGTTGTCATTTCAGTGATAAAAGTAAATCAGGCTATCAAAGGATTTAACAGGATTACAAGAAGTCTTGCAGCAATTACATTTAAATCTAGAAAATTAAAATCTGGGGAATTTAGGTTCAGCATGGTGTACTTAGTATGGTACTCACCACTGGTATCCCATAAGCTGATACTTCTTAGTTCTCATTATATATATGCAATTGGTTTTGTGAAAGAAAATTAAATAATACAGTCTGAACTACAGGATAAATACAACTTAAACAAGAGAAAATTTTGTGTTTCTACCAGTCTTTTCTATTTTATAATGTAATCAAACTAGTATTTGTCTACAATTAAGCCTGTTGAATTTGATTTCACTTAACTATAATATTGTAACTATGTATGTTATTGTTCTCCACTGACATCTATCAGATCAATGTGATTTTGGTCCATAGGAGAATGATCATGCTTTTTTAGTGTAAAAAACCCAAACCCCATAGATTTCTTTTTAATTTAAACTGTCTTTAAGCTAATTGTAAAATACCAGTGATTTCTTGAAGAACACAGATTCAATATTATTGAACTGGTGTAAACACTAATTTAGGCAAGAACTTTTTTTATCAAGTTATTCCATAATTAGGGAAATAGTAAAGAATATTATACCTTAACCTGCTGGAGGTAACTATGATAGAAATAACTATGACTATGTGGAATCTCAATCAGAAATATTATTGCTTGGGTAATATTTCTTTATTACTTGGGTGGTATTTCTTTGGTTACATGTCTGAGTCATTTTGAGTAGCTACACAGAGTGGTGTAGTATGTTTAATAAGCAAAAAAAAAACATCAAAACTTTATATATTCATTATCTTATTTGAATGCTCCTCCCTAAAACACAGACAGATAATATTCAAGAGAAGCAAAACAAAAATATCATATAAGATGTAAACACATGTGAAATTTTGATGCTTACAGCAGTTTTAGGTTTAATGGACTTCATAGGCATGATATGTTTTGCACCACTACAGGTAGAAGCAAAAGTCATTCTTTAACTTTGTGAAGACACTAATAGTAAATTAGGATGCATGTGTTTTTCTCAGGAAACAAGATTTTATAAAGATTTTATAAATTATCATTTTGGAACTTGAGAGTGGAAAGGATTTTTATCATTACAGGATTTATGTCTCTGTATTTGATTATTCTTTGATTAACACCTGACTTAAGTGGTCCGGCTATTTCTGGGTTTTGCTTGTAATTTTATTGCCATAAAATTTTAAGGAGGATTCTAAAATGGATTTTTGGTTGAACTGAGGACCACTGTCTGAGGTTGATTTATTACTGAATCAGTCAAGAATCTCAACCCAGAAGCAGTTAGGAATTGGATTGAAGCCAAAGTACATGAGTGTGAGCAATCACAGAACTGTAGAGCTGAAGGCAAACTTTAGAGGTCATTTAGTGCATCCTTTCTTTCCCAAGGTATGATTAGCTACGTTTATGTTATCCTGGGAAAATTTTTTTCTAGTCATTTGTAAAACTCTTTCCAGATTCTGTAACCTTCCATTACTACTTCAGTCATCCTCAAAGATTTTTCTAATTTCTAACCTGATTTGTCATTGTTGCAATCAAGACAATACTTTTGGTCTATTTCACTACAGACATGCAAAACAGATTGTTTCCACTCTTGGTTTATTTTCTTGCCTTTTAGGTGCATTAACAGTGCTGTTTTCTCCCAATTTTTTCTTTTTCTTCTCACTAATTCACTTTTCACTCATCTAGCATGAACTTTTTTCAAATGTTAAAGAATCATTTAACTGTTTCTATTTCCCTATGACACTGCTTTCTTTGTTTTATTTTTATTAGTTTTGATTATAAAGGACTATTTAGCAGCACGTGTTTCCTTTAACATGTCACTCTGGTATCTCTTGAAAGTGCTAAGTATTTGGACTTTGGACACATCACAGTAGTGAGTCTTGCTGATTTTAGGAATTGTTTAAGAGGGGTTATTATTTTCTACCATTTTTCAAGTAAGGTATTGAAAATTCTCACTTTCATTCTATATTCCCTTTCCTTTGCATAAAAACAAATTCAAATTTTCAGAATTCATTATTTTATATTATTCTGTCATGCCTTTTCTCACAATATTAATCATTCAATCAATAGACATAAAACCTTTCTGTACTCTCAAATATTTTCTCTAACCACTGAAAAGAATTTTAGAATTAGGCACGATATACATGAAATTATTCTAGTCCAAAAGCAATTAATATATTCATAAGTTCAGCCCAGTTGGCATATCTCAAGCAGTGGATTTGTGTTTGACTTTATTCAGTAGGACTGTTTTAGAGATGGCATGCACTATCTCTGCAGTACACGATAATGCCACATTCAGAATGACAGCAGTCCAAGCCTTGGGGCACTAAACGCTTCTTGAGATATGTTCAATTGCTGTTTAACTGTATTTGGCCTAAGGTACAGAGAAAGAAATTGCTGATGCTTTCAAACATGTTTAAGTATTTTTGTAGTGTCTTGGCATGTCAGAATATGCCACAGCACAAACTGGGGTGCAGTTCTTGAATTACTGCAATTAGGAGGCAAGAACTGCAGCAACAGTACTGTTGTAGTTGCATATCCCTGTAGACAAGCTTTCTTTTCCCCCCTTAAACAGTGATTTTCTACAATACCTACTCTCTCACCTGTTTTCTCCATTATTGTTCCCCAATCATGTAGTCAATACTTGTTATGCTTTAAGAGCTCTATTGTGTCCCTAATCACGCAGCTCATAAAACAGGCATGGCTTTTAATAGAGAAGCCATGTAAATGTACTGCACTTTAACCATAATGGTGTTTCACTTGCATTTTGGATGGTCCTCTGAATGTAACATATTTGTGTACAGAATGCAGAAAAAATGAGGTCATCCAAACCACAGTCTCTTTCTTTACTGTATAATTGTTCCTATTCTTTGTTCTTTTCTCACAGTTCTTTTCACACTAGTGCACGTGAACTTTTTATAGGTCCTCAATAAATGGAACCACACAGGGATATTATGGGCCTGTCAATGTGGAAAGCAAAATCTGCATGTAGTCATTGATTTGTCATAGATACTCTTTAGAGCTCATCTGCCAATGACTCCTCAGATCCTGTGGACCAAGATGCATGGTTTACAGAAGCACAGTTGCACCGCTGTAGTACTATATGACTACTGTGGTTTTGAACTCCAAGAAAAATATCTATACCTAGAAATGTCTTCTGCAAATGTCCAAATTATTGTGTCACTATTGATTTGGAAGGTTTTCCATCTTCAGGGACAAGTGGAACAGAACTTTTGCCAGCTTAAGTATATCTTAAGTTGTTGTCACCATCAGCTTTGTGTGTGGTTTACAAAAATGAAAAAGTGAAAAGCTCTTTCCATTTTTCTCCAGTGTCTGTGCTAGGACCATGCCATGACTAGACAATAAAGCTGTGTGTCTATAAAACATATTGCACAAGAATTGTTGTTAAAAAATATGCAGAGTAGAGCCAGAGTGTGCAGTCTTGACTCGATTTCTGCAATGTGTGTGTAAAATAAAAGCACATGATTGCAACATGTAGAGTCATAGTACAGACAGGGTTGGAAGGGACCTTAAAAATCATCTAGTTCTAATCCCAGGTGTACTTGTTGACTACTGAGTTCATATTATTGTCGGTGTCCTTGATGAAATATATTAATCTCTTTTAATTAGGAATGGGAGGAGAAAAATAGTGGAAAACTGTTTGGTTGGAATATTTGAGTTTGTTTCTTTGGCATTAACCTGGAGATAAAACATCACTTTCCCCCTATCCAACCTGCAGTGGTAGGTGCCTTCCTTTTTGATAATAAGCAACCCTACTAGCCTGAAGGGAACAGTCAGCTACAATCAGCAGAAACATTTGCATACATATAAATATCTCCAAACACTTTCACTCTTTTGTACAAAGTTTTATGGAAAATATAAACCATATCACTGTCTCAGAAATTAGCTGCAAATGTTTAAGGATTTATTGGATGAATAGTTACTAAAGTTAAAGAAAATATTTATCTTTTATCAGATAACTTTAAAAATTTGTGGTGGAAGCTTCTATCAGATACAATGAGAAAATAGATTTTAAGGCCCTTTAAATTAGTGTTTTCCAATTTTTCCCAACCTGAAGTCTGAGCAGTGGCAAGTGAAATCTATGTTAAAAGTATTCATTTCTGAAGTCTCCATTTACATATATACCTAAATATTTTTCTAAATATCTGCATTTTAGAGAGTGGGTTTACAGTGGTTGTGTCAAGCAATACCTACTTCTGATCTAGAGACACCATGAGAAGATATGTTTGAAAATAACTAAGAGGATACCTTCTGATGACATCTGATGATCTTCTTGTGCAGATAAGAGGTTGAATTCGACTAGTCTATAGGTTCTCTTAGAACCTAATCCCAAATCTATGAGTTTCTATAAAACAAAAAATATCACATATCTTTATCACTAATTAACATTGTGATAATTTTTTTTGGTAATAAGGGGCATTATAAGCACAAATTTAACTTGCTTTCCAGATGTGTAACTGCAGTAGGAAGCTGTTGTTCTTGATGACTTGCCAATTCTGCTGACAAGTTCTTTGCTGTATCATATTTCATTAGACCTGTCAGCTCTCAGTGGGGTCACTACTGGAGTGTTTAACTTTTAAACTGAGAAGCACTTAAAAAAGTATTTCTCTTAGAGATAGATATGTTTCAATGCAAATTATACTAGAGGACATGAGTAAGTTTATTTTTATTTTCAAATATAGAGATTGTTCAAAACTCTATGGTAATTTAAAATGCCGAGCATAGAGTCACTACTCTGCAAAAGAGTGTTGATCTGCTACAGTGAATTAGCAAAATGCAGTTACTTACTCTGTAGGTAGTGACTGGCAGCTTATCCAAATTAGAGGTCAGATCACTGTTATCAAGTGCAGTGTACAGAGAGCACCCCATTTTCCCTTAACCAACTAGTTTGGGTTTGTCAACCTTTTAAACAGAAGAGCAATTAAAATGCAACAGGTTTCAAACCACATTAGATTAAATCTGCACTTGAATGCTGTACTTACTGATTCAAGCTCTAAGAACACATGCAAGAAAGCAATGGACTAGGAGGCTGTATTAACTGTAGGTGTCAAATATTAATTGAAGGTGTTTTAGAGAAAAATACATGACATTGGCTTTGACAGCCTGAGGGAAATGAGGCTGCTGCTGCTCTTCCATACTCCCAAGTCCAAACAGTAGTGAAGATGAAGATGTATTCCCAGTAGGCACATACACAGAGCACACATACACAGAATATATACCAAGTTGTCCACACAGATCACAGACACTCAAAGCCCTCCCACAAACACAAACAGCACCAGTGGCCTCATTCTGTCCTCTTCTCTGACTGGACAGGATGAAAGACCACTAGTGAGGGTGGACACTCCTAAATCTATACATGCACTCATAACAGAGAGCCCATTCCCAAGAAAGAGCTAGAAAGGAATTTAATAAGAAGACAGGACAGATGGTGTTCATCAGGCACAGGACATAACCAGACAAACTTATTAGCCAGCAAACTATTTACATGTGACTGGCCCTTTTATCCTCTTGTATCTCTATTTCTACACTCTCACCTAAACTCCTCAATTGTCTTCCCAGTGGTTTCTCTCCTAAACATCATCTAAGTCCTTTGCTATCCAAAATTCCTTTCCCTCATATCTTATAGTGAGCTCTACATACCTAGAAGGATGTTTTTTTTTCCCTGAGTCCTTATTTTGGGTTCCTGTCTGCTATTATACACCCCTGTGTTCCTCTGGGCCTGGACAGGGGGATCTTTGAGGGTCTAACAGCCCTATGGTGTGCCTGGGAGTAGTCTGTCAGGCTATTATTTGAGTTAGTATTGTTCTTCCAGTGTCTCTCTGAGCTCTTCTGTGCGTGTGAAGATAAAGTTTATCACATAACCCAACAGGGCAGCTCAGCAAAACTTGGAGGATTTTGCTTCTTAAAACAGCACTTTAAGGCTGAATCATACAGTAACTCCTCATGCTTTACAATAAGGTATTGCAGTGTTTGTCCAGAAGTGCATAGGAGAAGCACTACAATGTAAAATGGTACATTTTCAAGTGCATGATTCAAAGACCACCAGCAAGGGAAGGATTTTTATGAACCCATGTGTTGTTGACTCGAAATTTGTTTGAGCTAAAAGGCTCCATCAGATATAATAAGATGCTAATTGTTTCAATCTGCAAAAAAATCCAAATTAAAACAAGAACAAAAGAAACTCTTCAATAAACGTATATGCCTATGTTTTAAATAAAGATCAGACATATTGCTAATTGATCAACAGTTGCTAATATTATATCAGAGTAATAATTAAAGTGCTTGCAGAAAGCATGTTTAATGGCTCCTTTTTTTTGGAAATAAGGTGCTGGTTTGAATAGTTTATGGAGATTTAAGGGAATTGGTCTCGTTAAAAAAATAAGAAAAAATTCTACTGAAAAGGGCAGCTGAGTAGTTAATTACACTTCTTATCATTAGGGAGAATAATGCTGATTTAGCTGTCAAACAGAAGATTTTCCTGTTACCATCCCCATATTCTGTGTATGTCTGTAGAACACAGTCATCTGAAAACTGATAGGCTGATAAGTTTTCAAAGTATTGCATTCTTCACTGAGAAAAAAAAAAAAAAAGTGGGGTTTGTGTCTAAGGGCAAAAGCCTTAAAAATAAATCAGGGGAAAACAATAAGAAAAAAATTCCTCAGTTCCCTCCTCCCAGCCTTACATATTTTAGCTACAGGTTTACTCAGTTATGTAGACACTAGGGCTGTTTCCTCATTAAAGTCAGTGATCTTACATTGAAATATGAAATAGTATACAGTATTCAGAATACATACAGCAGATTCTATAAAATTTTGACACCTGTCAGTAGCAAATAATGTACACACTCTTCACAATATTGCAGTAAATTATTTATTAAGTTAATGTTTAAATGCCTGAAAAAAATCAGGACAGGATGAAGATAAATCTGACTTTCAAGAGCTTTTGCAATTCTATCAGGATTAAATCCACAGATGTTGAAATGAAATATGCTTTCTCTGCAAGCACCTGTTGTAAATATTTTAAATTAAAATGGTTTATTCTGGAAGAGCAAAGTATTTTTGGTTGTGGGGTTTTTTTTGTTTGGTTGTTTGGTCTTTTTTTCCTTCAGCAGTGGTCTTTTTTATCTATTTATAAATATTTCACAGTTGGAACTGTCATCATTTGAGAAGGTACTCTATCAGGCAAAATCAAAGAAAAATAGGCAAAATAGGAGTAACAGAATGAAGGCTGATCAGGCTTTTGGAAGAGTTTTTATAAGGAACATGTTATTAAAGGCAAAAATTACTGTTCACAAGAACTTCAGTTATAGTGGGAAGGTAGAAAGATGCCACAGCCCATATGAAGTACATGACTATGTTTCTGTGTTGAAGTTCCCTGCTCCCTTCTAAAATTGATTTTTTATAAAACAAACCTATATATTTCATCAAATAAGTCATGTCATATGAAAGTCATATCAAACACACTTAAAAATTTTATTTTTTGATTTATGTTCTTTGCCAGCTTTGTTTGAACATCATGTTGTTACTTTGTAGGCAGTTTTAAAGTACACTATAACTGAATAAAAATAGGGTTTCAGAATCTTACCCACTCCTTAAAATCATTGAGGTAGCTTTTAAATTCAGTTTTATGCAAGTATCAAAATATTAAATACACTTGTGTTGCAGACAGGTAGAAGTCAATCCTTCAGGTCCCTGAACTTTGCTGGTTTTCATTGAAAGCTCTTACAAGTTCAGAAAACTTAGACACAGAGATCTGGAACAGAACACCTCCTAACATAGCAAGTCACACATAAAATGTTTCTCTGTAGGCAGCACTGAGATTCATCCCTTGCCCTACCACGCACATATACACACAGCACAGCCTTATTTGTACCATTGATAAAGTTTATAACCCATAAAGTTATAAAGTTTTGTATGCTTCAGCAATTACTGATTGTACAACTTATGTAACATATTGTGGACTAGGAACAAGTACCCAATCCTCAGAAATACAAGCAGAGGTTTACATTATATGAAAATTCAGTCCCTTTGTCAATAACAGATCTGCTCATTTGCAGGGCATTAAGTATGTTTGTACGTATTTGATGGCTGCAGGGTCTCAGGATCCCCTCACATAAATTCAAAGTATTGTCTACAAAAAAATTCAAGGAAAGGTATTTTTAATAATTTCAAGAAAATTGGCAGTATGGAATTAAGTGCTTGTTTGACTCTTTCAGACATCAAAATTAATTCAGTACCTAATGCCAAATGCTTCTGGAATTGATTTACAGGCACAGGAAGAGGATTAATAGCCTTTTTTTTTCTTTTTTTTTTTTTTTAAATTATTAAGGTTGAGAACAACTGTACAGATCTGCTTATTGCTTCTGGGCACATGCAATGCGAAAAAATTAGTACTCAGGAACTTACTGCAACATTCCTACCAAGAGCTTTAAAAATACCTTTTGTGAATTTAAGGATTCTCAGTTTAAATGGAAGTCACTGTAATATGAATTTGTAAAGACAGCTCTCTTTTATTTTCAGATTCACGGCCTCTACCAGATGTAGCCCTAACAGGGAAGTGCACCCGAGAATGTGATGAATATGGCCACTCAGACTCCTGCTGGATGCCAGTCCGCACTTCTCCGGAGAGAAAGCAGAAGAGCCAGCCAAAACTCTCCACTTTCATGCCTGTTGATGAACGGGGCAGTCAGGAAAAGCTGGCCAATGGAGAAGCCTCCCTCATGGGTGATCGCAACAGAAACCTCCTTAACAAAAAGTTGACCTCATCCTATGAGACCTTCAGTGCAGCTAGTTTCAGCAAAAATGAAGAAGGCAATCCAGAGGATATCCCCCTTACACAGACAGGGGAATACAAGCCATCTCCTGTCAATACTCTAACTAGAAGAGAAGTTTACCTGTAGGCTAAAAAGCAGCAACAAAGTTCTTTCATAATATAAGAAAGAAATGGGGCAAAAGTCTTAAAATCACAACAATTTTAAGAAAAAATGTGAAACAAAAAAGAGGGGGCCACCAAAGAGACGAAAGATCTGCCTGCCACTTCTGCCTCCATAGCAGGCATGTAATTATACTGTCTGCCTGACTATACTGTACAATGTAGAAAACATTGTTGTTACTTGCATGTCTAATTCCCCCTCGCTGATTTTTATTTTCCTAGATCTATGGTTGCAAATTCCTCCCATAGTAGCAAGCTTGATTAAAAAGAACACAACACACTGTTGTTTCCCCTCTGCAGAAGCATGAATTAAGCCACTCATTTTGTTTGTTTGTCATCTGGCTTGTTGAGAATAACAGGTCAGGGAAAATGTATTCAAAACATACCATCTGAATATTGCTGATCCCCATCAGGGACAATCCTTCAGAAACCATAAAGATATAGGATAAATATAAAGGAATAATCATTAATAGGCACTTTGTGAAGACCACAGCTTTAATATTCTCACCTCTCATCTGAGGCTGGAAGCAACAGAAATACATTCAGCCTGAGACTGCAGTCAAAAACATGGCATACTTTCCTGTGATTCATGAACTCTGGTTCTGTTTTATCCATTGAACAAATGTGTCTTGCTGTGTCTCTTTCTCTCTTTCTCTCTCGTTCTCTGTAACGATTATTTCAATGTAAACACAATTACTAACACTTATACCATAGGATAAAAATGATAAACTGTTGAAATCCTTATTTTTGGGCAAGACTAACATTTAGCTGGGAAGATTGTAATAACAAAAAGGCCAAAGATCACACAATGGATCAGGGGAACTGCTAAGTATTGGGGCTTGACTTAGAAAATTAATATATTCACAGAAAACACATGTACACATAACACACCTTCAGTTACATTCTATGCAGCAGCACAGTTCACAAGGCCAGATGACAATTTTTTTTTCCAGTGTGGTTCAGTTGAATGCCCAAAGGAACTGATTTTTTTTTTGTAATGACATGATATATTGCAGCACATGCTGCATATGATATGCTGCATATGCCAGTTCCAGGGAATTTTTAAGATCAAAATTAAAAAATAATAGTAGAAGAGAAGGCTGTGTTAATGGGAATGCTTGATAGGAGGGAAAAAGGTGGACAATGATATAATGCAGTAGCAAGAGAACATTACAACTTGGATACAAAAGCCTCTTTTCAGATTGCAAGGCATGGTTGCTAAGTCTGGTCATCAGTGTTGCAGCTTGTCAAATGTTTCAGTTATGTCAGAGATGATGACAATGAAAGCTTTCTTGAAACCAAGTGCATTAAAACCAAGAGAAGTGCAATACTAAATGATATCAAGACTCAGAACATTTAGCATAAGTTAAAAATGGTCTGATAAACAATGATATGATACCTAGGAGGTCAAAATGAGTCAAAAGGAGTCCAAGTTACTGTGATATGCAAGAGCTGTAACAATTATCATGGTGAGTGCTTCTTGAAAGGAAGAGGAGATGAAAAAGGGTTTTGTGCAATAAAAGCAACAAAACATGCAGAACATCAATCAATTGCTTTGTAGTTGATGCTGTAGTAATAATCACAGACCAAGCTCAGACATTCAAACAAAAGTGACAATCAAACAACACAGCAAGGACAGCTCAAGGAGGGGGAAAGCATTCAGATCCCTGGCTGTTGAACCTGGCAAGGTGAAGGCATGGCTAGATGGCTCTCTAGTAACTGTAGTCATAATGTAGCTTTGGGTAGTTTCTTGCTTTGAAGAATTGCATAGAAATAACCTTAAACAGCCTAAGGTAGAGGTTGGTAAATCAAAACAGCTCATCACATTTATCTTTTCAATTCACTTCTCCATATAGTGGGTTGTGCCATTACTGGCCTTTTCATTCTCCTCTCTCAAGTTTACTTTCTTCAAGTAACATTAGTTTGTGTATAGCAGTTAATGACGAATGGGCACATTTTAGAACAAAAATATTAAAATCAAAGATTAATAATGATTGAACATTTTTATGTTTAATTATTTAAGTAATATGGAGAGATGCAAGCTAGTACTTTGTTATGAGACTGCGTATAGCAGTTACTGCTTTGTATAATCTGTAAGTACCTGTTTAAAAATGCTTCTAAAAATGCTTATGTAATGTAAACACATTTTTCTTGCACGTTTCAACAGAATACACAATTGCATAACACAAATGTTCAACAGAACTTCCTTTAATAAGATTTTATTTAATATTACACACAAGAAAATAAATTAGGTAGCTGGGTTCCATATATTCTTAGACACTTTTTCTACAAGGTTAATAATACAGGTCGTAGTAGACCTTCAGATTAAATGGATCAGCAGTCACTCACCAATTTTTGCACCACATAAGACAGTCATGAAATAATTTTCTTGTGTGCATCTCCTTAGATCTAAAATGCGTGTGAAAGAATTTTTTTAAAATTCTATCTACTGTAAGTATTCACAGTAATTCTAGTGGAACTAGCCACTATTAATATGCTGATTACTCTTCTGACCTGGCATGACATACAAATATATTTTGTGTTTGTATTTTTCCTCTTTATTTGAAATAGGTTAAATCTGGTGCCACTCCATAAATAGAGTGCTTTTGTATAAAAAAATAAACAAATAAAGCTATAAAAAATAATTAGGGTGAATGCAAAATATGCAACTGTGCCTTTTATACCTATTATTATGGTAAAGTGGTAGTTGGGTTTGGACACTGAGGGGTAAAGGGGCTATTCCCAACTTTTTTGAACCTGTATATTTACCTGTGTTTATTTTCTGAGAAATTATAAATAATATATTTAAAAACAAGCCTTTTGCCAAACTCAGTTAATGGACCAGTCTTAAGCATTATTAACACAAGGCTGTGGTTTAAGTAGGTCTTGAGGATTTTTTTATTACTATTTGTGTGGGATTTGGGGTTGTTTTAATTTGTTTTTAATTCTGCTGCCTGGAAAAGTATGATCAGTCTATATGATAGTTATTTAGCAAGGTGTCACCAGTTCATGTTGCCAGGAAAATTGACAATTTTTTTAATTGCTTTTAGCCTTCATCCCATTTTAGTTGTACAGTATAGAAATCATCTTTTTTTTTTTCCTTCCATGGGAAACTCAAATGAGCTTTGCATGTATTTTACATTAGGGCACCTTTATAGATTGATGCGTTAATATATAACTTTATATGTATTAGAAATTTCAATAGCTTTGGTCTAAAATCTAAGGCTTATTCCAGATCTCAGACCCACTATGTTTATTGAATATGGTTTCTGACTGGCCTGCTGCCTGAGTTTCAGGAAAAAAAGTCAAACATTATTTTTATGTGGGGGAAGAACTTAAATGGGATTGAAATGTTTGGCTGAAAGACTACCCTAGAAGTTGTCAAGCAGAAAAATCATGAATATGGATAAAGATCTTGCCATAAATCCAGCCATCATCAAACTCTTGGAAGGAAGTTGAACAATGAAATATTCTTCCTTCCGTTTCATTGGTGAGAAATATACCGAGCTTCCCTAAGAAAAGAAGCAGATGAAAAAGCAATAGAAATGAAAGCCCATCAGTTAAGTTGTATTACTGACTGAAAGAGCAGAAAGACTAGGAAGAAGACAACATTCACCAGCTACCTGGGGTATGCTTTCAGACAACTTTTCCTAAATTTTAAAGCACTTGCATTCAGTGTGGTACGATCTGTTTGTAATATTAATCATTGACTATTGTTCTGCAACTTGGATGTTGATAGTGAAGCAGAGAACAATTTATCATTGTTTATTATGAGTCACTATGCACGCAACTATGCTAAACATGGCAAAATGTATTAAACGCTAGTCCACCTCTATTTATGAAATATTTACATAATTTAATTTGCTTTTGTACAGTTTTATGTAAATAAATTGCTTGTCATTTTTGTCTCTGCAAATTAAAATATAACATGTTCACCTGGTTGCCCATTTGCCAGTTTACTTTCTTGGACAGTCTCTTCCAATTTTACTAGATTAAATCACATGCTAGTTTCAATATTTAATGGTATTTTGAATGGCAAAGATGGCACTGCCTTAGCAACTGGCCACAGATTCAGCTGCAGAGGTGGCTGAGGTTTACCTGTCTTCAGAGTGAAATTCGATAGAGGCAAGGCTATTGTCACCCAGAACAGCATACAGCTATTTTCATAGCAGAAATAGAGTACTTGTAACCTGAACAGTTGTTTCTGATTATTGTTCAAAAGGGCTTATTTTTAAGATGTGTTGAAAACTTTCCTATTAAGTGGAATAACAAGTCTTTAGCAAAAGTCCATGTATTTCCATTATGGAATGGTAATTTTCTTATTATCAGCAAGGTGGTTATTTTTCCCAAGAAGTTTAGAACTATTAACAAATTCTAAAATGCCAGTGGAGTATCTATACTGAGAAAAACAACACAATTAATGCAGAATTTCAGAAAACAAAGTGAAATAAATACCTCCAGTTCTCTCTGGCTGTGAATCAAATTATCCATCTCAGCATAACTGCAGATCAAGAACAAACCCTTCTCAAGAAGGAACATCTAAGAGGAAAAAGTTTATTCCTTAGCTATCTGGATCACACAGATTTTTTTTTTTTTTTTGTCTTTTGTTTGTTTGTTTGCTTGCTTGCTTGTTTGTTTTAAAAGTGCAGATTCCAAAACAGCTATTAAATTGGGATTCGCATCAGCTGTAATATGTGAAAAATGTGTTTGTGGGGAGAGGGATCGAAAGTCAAAACTCCTCTCACCCCCTGCCTCTGTGTTATGCAAAATACAGAAGTACTACAGAGTCCTTGCAAACCATTGAATACAATTTCCCAGTGAACACCACAGAAAGTGCCATTTGTATCCTTTTACCTTAGTTACAGATTAGGCTTTGCTTTTTGTGAATACAGACTGGCCAGAACTTTTTGAAAATAAACTTTACTTTGCAAATTTCTTTCTCTGATTGTGCTTTAAGTTAACATTTCCTAGCCTTCTCCAATGAATGTGTCAAACATTATTCTTCCTTCCATAAGCAGAGGTCTGAATCTACATGCCTATGGAGAGAGTTTAGTTTGCCACCTGACCCTGGATCTCCCACCCTGCACTTGACTGAGCTACCCCTCCACCTCTTTGAGCAGTAGCAGTATTTTAATGAATAACTTCAATCAAGCTTTCAAGTTTATTCTACACTAGTTGTAGTATGCAAGGCATGACCTTATGTTTGTTTATTTTATCTTTTATCTGCATTTTCTTGTTTACCCACTGCATCCAGGAAGGTGATTACGGGAAGATAAAATAAATTTCCTGAACCACTAAGAGTGGTAAGAGAGGATGATACAAACTAGCAAAAGCTAACAATTTATGCTCCCCTTTAACCCTGGCTTCATTTCTCCCTCCTGCACTGCAGTAAATTGTAAATCTTATGCGCAGACTGAAATTAATAAATGTGACCTAGGCAGAAATAATTTCATGTCTTTATTGAGCCTCCTGAGGGGAGTGTATAGAAGATGCTTAATAGTTCATAAATATGCAAATCATCTAGCCTTTGCTTAAAAAGAAAGCAACACTACTGTTAGATGAGTGTGTTCCTTAGTAAAATGGTTGGATTCTAGTCAGGCATTTCATACAGCTCTTTCTTCCAAAGCAAGAACGTTTGCTTTAAAGACTGAGATACACTTACCAAGAAACTGGGGGGGAAATGCAAAATACCTATTCTGCACTTGTATGGAACAGCCTCTGGGACAAAAAAGGGAACAAAGAACAGTAAATAGGTGTAATGTCATTGGCACAGAACTGATAGATCCCTTTAGGACTTTTAAACCGATTTAAGGATTCAAAAATAGTGAGATACTAATGTATAATTTGTAGCTGTCTATGGTGTGGTATTGTAATTTATAAGAAAGGATTCTTTTGAATTATGAGGCATGTGATTCTATTTAAGGTGGTGTTTCTAAGGATTTAGGTAATGGTTAAAAATGTTTATATCTTAGTATTCCTTCTTTGTAAGCTTACTAAAGCAAGTTTCAGCAGGCTTCTACAGCATTCACTGTGGGAGAAGAAAGTTTTGGGAAGATCAGATAGGCAAGATATAGTTTTCATATTTCTATGCTGTTTTCAGGATAACAACCATCTTTTCCATGTTCGTGTTATAATAACAAATGAAAAAAAATCAGCACTTTTCAGCTGTGCTTTCAAGGATAATACAGAGGGAACAAAGTAGCCAAAGTAATTTTATGCCATGTTTTTACCAAGTAGGTTTATACCTACTGTTTACTACTCCTTTGGTAAATTTACACTCAGCAAACTGTAGTGTCATGAAGAGAACAACTTAAGTAACAATGAATCACTTAAGTTTTCCCCAGTCCTGTGGACAAAGAGAGAGGGAAGGGAAGACTAGAATAAAAGGGGAAAAAAAAATGCTGTGTCTTTTTATTACCTACCTCTCAAGGATTTCCAGCATCTACAGAATTCCCTGAATAAGAATACTGGATTCTCTCAATTCCCCACAAAAGTGTACACTTTTACTTCTTCCAAAGGTATTTGCAGGTTTTATAACTTGTACTAAGTCTAGTTGGTGTAAATCATCTTCCTGACTCTCTTTCTTCTTACATAGTAGCTGTGTTACATGATTCCAGAAAATGAAGCTGATTCTAACTGTGGCAAGGTTATGGTATTAATAGTCTGTTCAAGGTTAGTTGAATTTATATTTGATAAAACAAGTAGAAGTGAAGAAATCAGAATAAGATATTAATCTGAAAAGATCCACAAACTGCTGCACATGCTGTAGTGGTTCATTATTTAGCCCTGATCAAAAGAGAAGAGACAGAAAAATTCACAAGCAGAAGTGGAAGAAGGATTAAAAAATATTATGTATGGACACCTTGGGTAAGTGTGTGTTTTTATGTCTATGTATGTACATAGTCTTACTTTTGAAGTGGGTTTTTAGATTACAGAAAATTCTTTATTATCCAGTGTCAGAGATACAGATTATTGGACAGTAAAGACCTCCAGTAGGAGATCCTGTATTTATTCTAAGGTTTAGTTAAAACAAAATACATAAATAAGCATCTATTACTTAGTGGCAGGGTATGATGACCACAGAGTTAGACAACTGCATAATTATCAAACCTGCTTCAGCTTCTCTCTAGTTTCCTGTCTCACATAAACTGCTAGAACAAAAGTCAGAGCATTTTTTTAATCTTCATCTCCTCTTGCTGACAGTACCTGGAATCAACTTGGCACCTACTTAGCTTTTCTCCACCTTGCACTGAACTAGAAGAGAGCCCTGGAACAACAGGTGATTTCATATTCTTTTTCAGTCTGACCTCTGAGCATCTGTCAAGCATCATGTTGCCACCCTTATCTTTAGGAGCATGAAATTATGGTAGATTCACTCACCCATAACTTCTGTTTGAATATTAAAAGGTGGTAGAACAAGAAGTGTGCCTTGAATTTAGAATATTCTGGTGCTGAGCTGATAAAAAAAATTATCCTGAATTCCAGAGAGAATTGAAAAGCTGCTCTGTGTGATAAAGAACCAACCACATGGTAGGTACAACCCTACAATAACAAGCTGTACGTTCGTGCCTTGTGTAGAGATGAAATGAAAATGCACAAATGCCCCAGGTCCCTCTGAAGTACTGTGCTTTATATATGCAAGAAAGAAGGAATCATCTTTTGCCCACCCCTAGTAAGTTAAGCCTGTTTCAAATCAGTTTGGATCCCCTGATGAATACTCTGATTATGTTTATGCGTCATCAGTGAAATGATAATGGCTAATTAATGATACATCTAGTGTGACATCCTCATTTAGGAGGGCATAGAATTAACAGAGGGGATATGATGCAAAAGTGCTGGCTGGAAAACAAGGCTTTTGTACTATAATTTCTATAAGGTGCTATAATGTATTGGCTACAAATATTACTAAATATTAATATAAAAGTTAAATATCATCTTTCTATTCCAAAGAAAATTCAGCTAATCAAAATGATCATTCAGGAAGAATTAAGGGTGAGAGTTTGGCTTGTCATGGACTGGGGTCACATCTGAGAGTTATGGAATATTTTTTCTGTACTGAGTGACTGCAGATAAAATATATTTAGCAACACTTAGAAAAAATACATCTTGTCTTTCTTTATGCAGTGAATGGGATTCCAGAAGTTTACTGTTCAGCGTCACTCAAAAAAGAAAACAAAAACCAAAATAGAATGAAGGCTTAGAATTAAGGGGTGTTGAACAAAATAAATTCTTCTGCTTAAATAAAGATGCAAGTGCATTATGAATATTTTTAACAGTTATGACCCTTCTCCTCTGTATAGATAAGAATGTAAATACTAGAATCTTTATTGATTAGGGTGATCTGAATTGTAAAATAGATAACGTAGGATTCCTCAGGCTAGAGAAGAGAATTGAGAGTTTTGACAGTGATATGTATAAAGTGATGAATGACATGAAGAGAAGTGGTGAAAATAAGTTTTGTTTAATAAATCAGCTATGAGTCATCATATGAAATTACCAAGCACTGGATTCAAGATATAAGGAAGTGTGTTTCCTCACACTGAATCAAACATAACTTTTTGTCAGAGATCAATTTTTGGGATACACCCATGAATTTGGCTCACATAAATTATAAAATAAACCCCACAATATTTCTAGTTTCATTCTTTTTATGGAGGATGTAAGTAAGAATAACATAATAATAGTATATCTCTGTTTCTCCCCCTCTATTACCTAAACAGATATACTAACCACTCCTGGAAACAGAATATTGTGTTGAAAGTCCCCTTCTCTCTCCAAAACACTCCAAACCAAACATACACTGAAACAAAATTAACAAAAACCTCAGTCCTCAACACCAGTATTTTGTTAGCTAAGAAAGTAAAAAGCGCTGCTTTGGGAAGTGTTTTCTTATAGTCAATTCTTTTGATGCTGTTTCTCCAAGAGAGTGATGAAAAATAATTTATGCCTAACCACAATTACTCCTTGGAAATCTACTGCTGCAAGTCTTTTGCTCAGAAAACATCCAACAAGAAAAAATTAGAAAATAGGAGAGAAAAAGTTAGAATTTCTTTAATCCAGATTACAATGAATTTACCAATTAAACTCCAAAACTCTGTGCCTCAGGAAATGCATGGCTGGATTCACAGAATTATGTAGGTTACAAACACTAGACAGGTTTATTTGGACAGGTTAACAGGCACAGGTTTTAGAGGGAGTCATTTACATAACTCAGTGACAAGTGTTTACCCTGTGCACTTCTGATTGTGGAGATTCATATAGGCAAAAATGGATGGCAAAGCAAACCAAAAGCATTTGCAAACAATTTTCCAAGAGTTTCTGTTATTTCAAACTTTATACTTCTGAACATAAGTACAAATAGAAGATAGTAGAAAATAGTTGAAGTAAACAGTAATATGTGAGGTCTCACCAGATGGAGTTTGTGATATTTGCAGTGCCTGGATATGTGTTTTATCAAATATGACACCAAAAATATTTAACATCAGTGATGTAATAAGAACTGCTGCTGTATATTGTGATATTAATGATAAGACAGAACACTTCTTTTCCCCCAAGACATTTAAAAACAGGTTTTCTTCACCTTCACATTCAATTAGAGAAAGCAACCATGTCTTCATAGGACTTGATTTTGGAGTCATTAGGATCTGTGCAGGTTAATCTGCAATTATTTGAGTGAAATTTTTTAAAATTTTTAAAATTTTATTTAAACCTAGACTGATGCTCATGAAGTTAACATGCATAACAAATATTTCACTGAATATAAATTAGTACTATTAATTTAAAGAACTTAGAATCATGCAGCAGTTTTCCAAAAATCATTCTCATATAACATGGCAGGAAATAATATTATTATGTGAAGGTATATTAGTTTCATTTACAATAATATTCTTTTAAGAATTATTTAGAATACCAATGCTGTTCATCATCTATATAGAAATCATTGTCTATCAGCAATGGTACTGCAACTTCTTAAAATTCCAGAACTCTTAAAACTCTGGCTTAGAGAACAAAATACTCCTTACATTCCATGCAGTAGCATGAGTTAAAGACTTGGGAAGTATATACTGATTAATCTTTTTTAAAAAGTAAATAAATAAAAGATAGCATTTACACAGAATTACATTAGCCTTGAGCAAAGGGCATTCTGGATACTGGAAGTTGAGAAACTGGATATTTTGGTTAGGTTTAATTAACTACATAGCTGAAAGGCTGTAAAGACAGAGATGCAGTTATTTAAGTGATGAAAGTGAATTAATATTTAGCTCTCAAAAGGAGACAAATATAACTTCATTCTTGTTCTTTTTTGCTTTTCCTAAACATGGCTGCTGCTAGTGCTAAAAGAAAACTACTGTGGAAGTTTACCTAAGGATGAAAATAAAAAGGTTGTTTATTTTGTTTTTTTTTTCCCAACCAGATCCCTCAAATCTCTGTTTGAAGCTTCTTGTGCTATAATCAGTAATGTCATTAAGTGGCAATTCTGTCATATCTGTTAAGAGATAAATTCTGGTATTTTTCTCTGCATGGAAACAAGAAGGTTACCATCTGTCTCCAAGGATATTGCTACTATGAAAAAAGCAGCACTGTGCAGAGATGATAACCAACTTATCCTACATGTGACTGGTGTGTTACTCAAATAATTCAGAATTAGTTCTTTTAGTTTCATATAGCTTGATAAAAGGTTTGTTTGCAATGCATGAAGCAGGGCTCTGGACTGGGGTGCATTCTACACAAGATTAGACAGGAGAATCTAACTCTTAACTCTCTAAACCTGAGGAACTTATACTGTACTCTCTGACATGGAGGAGACATACTCCAACTCCAAAGATGTATTGCCACCTTTGTTAGAGTATTGATTTTCCGTAGAAAAGGCTAGGATCAGATATCATGCCTCAATGAGAGATCTCTGCCTCTAAGCACTGAAAGCAGTCTTTGCAGGCTCTTACAGCTTCTATCCTTGGTTTTCATACTAGAGCTGTGGAAAGGAAAGGAATCAGGTATGGCTAAAGATATTTATTTGTAATCCTTGAATCTGCCTGCCACTCATTTTTGAATAGATCAAATTCTTACTAAAGTTTTTTAATAAGGAAAAGTCTGTTAATATAAGATGTGATGAGTAATACAATTTTTCATGCCCTACTCCTGAGAAAACGGCATTATCTTTTAGTTATAGAAAAAAAATTCTTGCCTCTGGACCAGTGCAGCAGAATATATTTACTGAAAAATAACTACTGAAATTCTGTTTCAGTTTACCCATGCAACTGGAATTAATCTGCATAGGGACAAATCTGTATAGAGTTTGTCCCAGAATACTCAAAGTACAAGGAACAGGGAAAACCGAGGGAGTCTTCTCTGTATTTTTAAATTTTTTACTATAAACTCCATTCCCTACTGGATATACCAGATTCTAGTGCGCTCAAATATAATTTGGTTGGAATGATACAAATTTAAAATGTCTTAAATCTCTCTTCTTGAAAAAGAAATCTCTTAAGACTAAATTGTGCTGATTTCAGAGCTACAAAGGATCTGCCCAAATGCACAATTTCATTGTAATTGTGACATGTAAGTGTGTATTTCACCGTTTATTGATACACAACATTGTTATCCCAATCACACTAAAGATCCCCCAGAATACCTTTCCCCAAGAGGCTAAGGAAAGCAATCTTCCTTTGACAGGTTTTTGTTCATTTTTTCCTCTTCAAACTTTCCCAAAAACTTTTATTTTTTCTTGTTGACCCCTAAGTCATTACAGAACATTTACCCTCTTGCTCTCAATAGTACTTAGAGACTTAAAAAAGTTCTTCCTGGGGAGAAAAAGAAGCAGTCAGTGTTGGATTAACACAGCAAAGGTTGAACATACATGACAGCAGTATTTCAAGTTTCCCCTTGCTCCGCCTTCCCAATCCACAAGAAAGAAATATAGTGACCCAAGAGCAGCAGCAATTTAGTTCAAAGAGAAAGTACAGTGAGATTTAAAACCTGTCCTGAGAAATTATAATACCTTCCAGTGCCTATTGCAACAAAGAATGCTTATAGAGATGCTATTTGGAGATTATAAAAACATATATTTTTAATCTAACAGGAGTGGCATGGAGGTTTGTTGACCAAATCCTCAGCTACAATAAATCAGCGCGTAATCTATAGGGGAGAAATCCATTCTCCTAAGTGTTCATTTTGGTTTAGATGATGATATTGGCACAGCTTTTATTCGATAGCTGGTTCTTCACAAAAATTTACAAACTATAGTGCATGGCCCCTGTTATTTTAGGAAATTGATTAGAGGCTTGTGTAGCTGATGCCTTCAACAGCAACTTTGGATTTAGACCACAGAGCCCTCCTTTGGAGACAAAGCTGTTGAGAGCAGCTTTTCCAGCAGACTGGTCAACCTTATGAGTGGAGCACTAACCTAGGAACTCATGTGGAAGGAAATTAAAACCCACAGTCAAGCAAAGAAGTGGTGGGAAGGTGGCAGGTACAGGAGAGAATTGCAGAGTAATAAAACAGGGTGAAAGGAGGTCCATCTCAAGCATGTTATATGCAGAGAAATGCACAGGGAAACAAACAGCAGAGATTGCAACTGTGGGTGTGTTTACACATCTACAGCATCGCTCCCATTACTCAGCTGTTGTGGGACAACCCATACAAAAAGGCAATTGCAATGGATGATTATTGCAAGAATGTGTGGACACATGTTCTTCAGGGAAGACATATCAAGAGGACAAAGGGGGTAAGGAAGAGGTGAAGGAGTAGCTCAGAAGTGTGTAAGCCCTTCCATGAGACTGACAACAATTTGGCTGAGAGTTCATAACTCAGGATCAAGGGAGAGGCCAGAAAGGGAGACCCAGTGGAGGGAGTTTGTTACAGTTCACCTGATCAGGGTGAGGATATGAATGAAGCTATTTTGAAATCAGGAATTCTGGATCACAGACCCCAATTCTCATGGAAGAATACTTTGGCATTTTCTCGTAGGTCACTATGACAGGATTTTTGTCAGGGGTAGCTTCTTGATGCAAATACTGATACCAGTCAGCAGTTAAGTACAGCTGGATCAGCTGCTCAGAAACCAGGAAGAACCAGTTGAGGATGTGATACTTAATGGTAACTTTGACTGGAATAACCATGAATTAGTGGAGTTCAAGATCCTGAGGAGAATGAAGGAGTTACACAGAGTCTGTATTCTGTACTTAAGGGGAACAGCTTTCAGCTTATTCAGGGAACAGGTATATGGGATCATGTGGGAGGAGGAATCTTTGAAGGACAAAGATGCTCAAGAAAGTTGTGAAAAACACCAGCTCAAGACAATAATAGTCCATTCTGACTCCCAGGAAAACAAGTAGATGTCTCAGGTGGCCAGTCTGACTAAATAGAGAGCTCATGGTGGAATCCAAATAAAAAAAAGAAAGGGCATTGTACGAGAAGATTTGTCAGGGAGAGGCTACAAAAAAGAAATTTAGAAGTATTGTTCAGCCTTGCAGGGATGTTGTTAGGAGAGCTACAGCTCTCTTGGAAACCTGCTAGGGATGACAAGGGCAACAAGAATTGCTTCTAGCACTGCAGTGTATGCAAGTAGAGTGTTGAAGGGGTCGGTGATTTAGTGACAGCAGATGTGCAAGGATGAGGTGCTCAATGCCAGCGTTGTCTCAGTCTTTGCTGAAGATGTCTCCCAGGCACCTGAGATCAGTGAAAGGATTCAGAAAGAAGAACAGACAATACTGGATGAGGATAAAGATAGTGTTTACTTCAGACAACTGAACCCATGAAAATCCAAGTGATCAGATGAGCTGCATCCAAGGGTACCAAAAGAGATGGCTGATGTCCTTGGATGGCTGATGTCAGTCATCTCTGATAGGTCACGGAAATCTGAGAACTAGAGAAAGGAAAATATTGCAGTCATATTCAAACAGACCAGTGTATCAATGTCAGAAAACTACAAACCAATGAGTTTAATTATTTGCCTGGGAAAAATCATGGAGGAAGTTCTCCTGAAACAATTCTGGGTATATGAAGGACAAAGTTCTTGGGAAGAGTCAATACTTACCAAATGTAAACAATTCTTGAGAAACCTCTCTTCCTGCTTTGATAAAACAAATGATTTTATTAATGAAGTTAGACTAGTAGAAGTAATTTACCTTGATTTTAATCAAGGGTTTTAACACTGTCTCCTGCCTTATTTTTATATCTGAGTTACAATATTATAGTCCAGATTGATAAATTAAAAAAAAAATAAAATCTAACTGGATAAAAAAAAAACACCCCAAATCTGATAGAAAAGAGAAGGTCATATTTGAAGTGTCTTCCTCTACCCAAAGGCCAGTGACAAGTGGAGGAGTTTATCCTACAACCTGTCCTGTTTAAAAATGTTACCATCTTTTTGCCTTGTTCTACAAACCAGCCTTCTGCCTCTAATTCGCTACTTCCTATTTTGTTTCTTATAAATTTGAAATAAGCTCATACAGTCTGGTCCTTTGCATCCAAACTGTACAATGTTTTTCTGAGCTGAGATACAAATAAGCAAAATAGTGCTGCTGTGCAGAGGGGACTAAAGGCTATTGCTACAATGGTGTCAAGACTCAGGAGCACCTCTGCATATCCACCCTTCTCATTGTCAACGTTTTAGTGTCTATACTGTCTAAGGAAAAAAACACACCTTTTCCATCAAACTTTCTGCCAGTCTAAGACAACAAAACCTTAAACTAAAGAGACAATCAAGTGCTTAAGGTCAAGCTTAACATTAGTTGAAAAAAGTGGTACCAAACAGCACAGCGCAACTGGTCTCAGACCGCTGATCTGCTCAGCTATTATTCTCTCATGTTAAACTCTTAAATCCATGTTACAGACTACTTAGCATTACTCTGGCATCCATAGATGTTGAGTTACACTGTATCAGTAGCTTTGAAAAAAAGCTGAATTTGCATTCCTTAATCAACATTGTGATAGGCAATTTGCATGCCTGCAGACACAGATCATGCACGCAAATATCTCTATAAACCATCAAATGTTGAGTAAGCAGGTATACATACAAATGTACAGCCAAGGAGTGATAGATCCAAATCAGGTTCTGAAGAGCTGTGAGAGTGAACTACCCTAGGAGCGTCAACTTTCAGTACCATTATGTTGCACAGCCTTTGAAGTACTGCAGCCACACATCCTTGATCATATTCTTTGCTTACACATTGTATTCAAGTTTTAAAATGCTCTGCTGCTGAAATTGTTTTAAAAGTAGTTCCACTGTTTGTTTTATGGGATTTTCTTTTGGTCATAATTTTTGATTTTTATTTGTTCATTATCAGCACATTATGCGGGATATTTTGGATTTTTCAGTTGGTCATGTGTTAGAATCTTCCTCCCTCAGACTACCAATGATGCATCTATGGATTTGCAGATCATCCATAAAACAAATGTAATCACAAATTCACCACTACACTATTGCAAGATAAAATTGCATTCACATAACTTATTCTCTAACTTACCCTGGATTTATTTTCAAGGTCATATTTACATTTCTCAAGAATTACCAGTTTGTATACATCCTTTTCCTACCATTTTTCCAGTCAAATATCTTTAGTTTACAAATTTAAATCAAGTGAGATTGTCTTACTCTGTGACATATCAAAATATAATTACACATTCTGGTAGTCAGCTGAACCTTGTCCCTAATTTGCATCCTATCTTGAGCAATTTATTTTCCCACTTGTCATGAAACTTATGACTCGAGCTGATCTTTTATAGATCACTTGGCAAAAGTGAATAATTAGAAATATAGTTCCATCTGCATTAGAATAGTTTTTGTCCAAATTTTGGATTCAAGCATTCTATGTGCCTCCCTAAAACTCCCCAAAAGGAGTGCAAGAGATAAAATATTAAGGTGAATACAATGAACTACCATCTTGGCAATTAGTGAACCTTATACTTTTTAATGTATCATTAAATTATTTTATGTTCATTTAAGACTGATTTTACTGATTATTCTTGCTGGAACTATATGAATATTTTCTAGTTCTAAGGATATTTCATTTATTCCTCTCATGATGCATAAAACATTACATTCTTTGAGGAGAGGGTCTAGGATTTTGATTTTATATTAACCTGTTTATTAAAACAGCTTTGAGAAAATAAATCACTTACTTGTCAAGCACGGCAAACCTGCTGTTTTGAAGTAATATTAACAAGCCACTTACTGATTCAGTAAGGCAGATATTAGAACTCTGTACACATAGCTATGCTTGTCCTAAATTCCAGGAGCACAGCAGTGTTCAGGATATTCTAAGAGTTTCAGAAATGTGACCAATTATGTAACAAGACATACCAAGAAAGTTCATAACTAAAAATCAGGGCATATGAGGCATAATTAAAATGCAGATCTTCAACAACATATTTTTTAAAATTCTCAGTAAACTGTACAAAAAATGAAATACCATAAGGTTTCCAGAGATCTGAGTTTTTTGCGTGTAAAATGAGAAGGGAATGTTCTCTTGCTCAGATCAATCTATGCAACAATGACAACTGACCACCTTGCTTAAAACCAATGTACATTCTTATAATTTCTCTAGGTCAGAACAGGGCATGGTCAACACTGCAGGGTGGCAGAGGGAAAGGCTGCCAAGTGAGAAATTCACAAAAATAAAGCTAGCCTAAGAATATTCAGCGTCACTCACTCCACATCCTTTGAATTTTTTTATGGAGCTAGAACAACTCAGAGCATCCTCTGAGCTGAACTGGAGGAGCTTGTTTCCCTGCCCATTAAAGATTATATGGGTGATGTTGACTGTCCTAATACAGTACTTTTGGGGTTAGAAAGGACTAGAAATAGCATCTCTCTGTTACAAACCTACCAATGCTGCCTTAATCTGCCTCAAACCTACACTTTCTCACTGCTTTTGTTTTTCAATGTTCATACTAGGCTACAGAACATTTCTTATTTGGAAAGACAGGGACAGAGTGGCCTAATTACAAATTGAGTTTGATCGATGAATACAGAAGAGGTTCTGCATTCTCTTGTTATTCACAGAGTTTATGTCTCTCCTCCCACCCCCATAAATTCTGTAGATGTATATTTACAAGAATTTGATGAGAATGGAAAGATATTATCATAATTGTACCTCAAGAATCAAGAGGGAAATCTTTTTTCCCTTAATATAATTTTGGATTAAAAATAATGGTACAAAGCAGGTGAAAACATGAGACTGGAACAGGTCTGGATTGGGGCCACTAGGATTGTTTGAATTACAGGGGAACTTGTCAGATAGCTGCCATTACCATTAGCAACGGTAAAAGGCCCACTTTTATTTCTGATGATCACCACTTGCAGTGATCATCAGACCAATGCTTTTCCTTTATATTGGTGCTTACAACCCTCTGAGCTCAATGATCCAGCCTTGCACCTTATTATGCATTTACTAAGTGCACAACTATGTCCAACTTGGACTTCAGAATGCTATGAGGAACTAGGTCAAAAGCCTTAGTAAAAACAAGTATATAGCATCTCCTGTGATCTCCTTTTCCATTTAGCCAGTCATTTCATCTCAGAGCTTTTTTCCAGTCTTCCTCCACAATACAGACATAGCTTCTGGCCATCTACTGTAAGTGAAAGGGGCCCAAAAGACCTGGGGTCATACCTGTGAAGTGAGAGCTGGAGGATGGGAAGAGGAAGAAGGGGAGAGGGGTGGGAAAACAAGTGCTGGAAGGGCTTTCAGGACCTCAGTCTTTTCCTTGTCCTTCATCACCAGCCACCTCAACTGCCCCATTAAAGAGCTGTACCTCATTTTCCCTACACCTCCTTTTGCTGCTGAGCTAGCTACAGAAACCCTTCATACCTTTCACTTGCTCCTTAGATTCAGGTTCAGCTAAGCTTTGGCTTTTCTGGACTAACTCCTGCATGCTCAGGCACAATCTCTACATTCCTTATAGTCAGCCCACTACCACTGTCACTTTCTATGTGCTTCTCTTTCATGACTAAACTCAGTGATCATGACTGATTGCGTCACTTTTGATCCCTCAGTAGTGCATAACAGCTTTAGAATGTCAATGTTTCTTAAACTTTTACATACACAACAATAAATTGAGCAATAAATTAAGCAGATTATGCCAAAAGAAAGAATTCAACGTACTCTATTTTGCAGTTTAATTATTGATTAAATATCTGTCCTTGAAATTTCATGTTCTCACATACATAAAAATTATTCTCATTCTTTGTTCACTAAAATCAATTTACAAGAATGAAAGATTAACATAGATACAGAAAGTATTTGAACATGAATTAGACATGAATTAGAAATAAGAAAGCATGAGGATAGAGTAAAAGAAGGAAAAATATTTTCAAGTGATGTATAACAAAGAAAATTGCCTGAAAGGCAGATTCCTTTCTAAAGTAAAAAAAATGAAAGCTGCTGTTTCTGGTTTCTGTTATTATGGTTGTAATTATTTATAACAATAAAGCCCAGAGGCACGTTACAGCAACTATTGTGCAAAAGCACAGTCCTGTAAGATGAATCCAAGAGCCTGGAAGTACATTAGTGAAAAGGGATGTTGAGGCCCGTGCTCCATGATAGGTTATTATTCCTTTATTTATATCCTTGTTTTCTAGTGGTTGGTAATAGAAAATGTTTATAGTTCAGAAACCATTGTCCTACATCAGAAGATGGACAGTTAAGGACTGAGGCTTTATTGCTGAGGGTTCTGTATGGACTATCCAGTCTGGATTTTTCTCAGAGAACACAACATAAAGCTGATGCCTCTTACAGGTTTAAATCTATTTGTCAGAGGTTCAGTCTCATGATTCCTCCTCCCCTTTCCACTGGCCTTCATTTGACCCTTGACCCTTTCAAATGTACTAGATAAGTTAAGTCATGCACACAGATACAAAAGACAGGTAACAAAACCAGCAACAAAAGCCCAGAAAACAAACCAAAATCCCCCCAGACATTCCATTCCAAACAAGTGAACAACTAGAAAATAAAAAAATGCAACTACAAGACAAGCAAACAAAAATAAAACCCAAACAAAAACCAAAGCTACACAAAAACCCCAAACAAACAAGAAAACCCCAAAACCCCCCAAAACCCATCAAAAAACCCAAAAACAAACCAAACCAAAANAATAGAAAATGTTTATAGTTCAGAAACCATTGTCCTACATCAGAAGATGGACAGTTAAGGACTGAGGCTTTATTGCTGAGGGTTCTGTATGGACTATCCAGTCTGGATTTTTCTCAGAGAACACAACATAAAGCTGATGCCTCTTACAGGTTTAAATCTATTTGTCAGAGGTTCAGTCTCATGATTCCTCCTCCCCTTTCCACTGGCCTTCATTTGACCCTTGACCCTTTCAAATGTACTAGATAAGTTAAGTCATGCACACAGATACAAAAGACAGGTAACAAAACCAGCAACAAAAGCCCAGAAAACAAACCAAAATCCCCCCAGACATTCCATTCCAAACAAGTGAACAACTAGAAAATAAAAAAATGCAACTACAAGACAAGCAAACAAAAATAAAACCCAAACAAAAACCAAAGCTACACAAAAACCCCAAACAAACAAGAAAACCCCAAAACCCCCCAAAACCCATCAAAAAACCCAAAAACAAACCAAACCAAAATGAAACAAAAAAACCCAAACAAATATCAAACAACAAAACAAAAACAAAACAAAACAAACAAACAAACCAAATCCCAAAAAAAAAACAAAAACCACAAACCACCAACACTCAAAGAGTCAATAACAGATTGGTGAAATTAAATTGACTTTCTGCAAAGAAAGACAAACAGAGCCAGTAGATACAGTAGGATTAAATTTCTCTTCTTTCAACATACTTGGAGCATGAGTTCGACGCAAACCCTGTCATATAATACCAGCCTGGCTAAATTTTAGAAAGTCGTTAAACAACTGAAATAAGATATATCCTTCAAAGCCTTAGGCCTGTCTTGGAGTTTAGTGTGCCTGACAGTTATTTTTCTGCTTGGCAGAAAAATTAGAACTCAGGAAGTAACCATAGTACAGTCTCATCAGACACCTTAGATGCATGCACGCTTGCACTATGTTATGGTCACAGTACACAAAATCAGATTGTCTCAAGACAAAAAAGACTCACATCCCTTGAAATATACTACTGCTTTGGTTTTTACATAGTATCTGTCAAGAAGCTGTATAAGCAGGGCAAGAGATATTCTACACTTGCAAATTTTCTGCAGAGCATTCCCTGGGAATAACCAAAGCCTCTTTATTATGTTTAATTTGCATTACTCTAGTAAAATTAATTTGGATATTTTGAATAGAATAAAACACAGCTGAAATTGAGGCTACATAGGCTCATAATCATAGGTGCCATAAAGCAAAGGGAAGAAATAGAATATATGTACCTGCGGTACTGAGAAAAAAAAATATTAGAAACATCCCATATGCATGAATTTAACTGCAGAAAGCAAATCCCCAAGCATCTAGCCTTTCAACATCTGAAGATGTAGCTGCTTCTATGTGTTATTTTCCCTGCTTCTAGCACATCTGGAAGATGACCTTAAAAATTAGTTGTGCATATTTGATATCAACCTGTGGAAAAACTGTGTACTAAGACACGTCTCATGCTGTGCTGATGCAAGCCACAGGCAATTGTTGTTATTTAGAGGGCCTAGAAGAATAGAATTTGAAAGTGCTTAACTACACAAAAAGAGCCCACGCATACATGTACAGCTTGAATACAGGATATATGGTGTCATTCTGTCATTTAAGCTGTCTGCAGAGATCTGGAGGGTCTTTTGTCACTAAACTTCAATATTTCACTAAGACAGATGGGATCTCTGCGCAGCCTGAGTTCAAGCTCCTCTTGTAACAACATGCTGGCATATAAACTAGAAGCACTATATCTTTGTGGAGAAACACTAATGGTTTTCCCTTGGTGAAACAGCCTGAGTAACAATATATGATAAGATAGGAATGTGCACGTAAACAGTGTATATGAGTGGAATATTCGAAGATGTTTGAAAGGATACTTCCAAAAAAAACCCAACCAACCAACCCCAAAACCCAACAAAATAAACAAAGAAACAAACAACCCACCCCAAGCCAACCAACAAACTAAAAGCAACAGTGATGCCACCAAGATGATTAATATCTGTTGGAATAAACAGTCATGTGCGAATGACCATGAAAATTTTGGGTAAGAAAGCCAAACAAAAAGATGGGTCATCTTTAAGTGATGTGTGAAAGAATCTCTAAAATTTGAAAAAGTAAGAAGAGAGAAATGCACCTAAAATGGTATGATGCTGCCAAAGACTCTCTGGTGTATAATGGCCTTTGCCAGGCTGGACAGAGCAGCTCCTAGTTCAACAGTATGAGGCACAGTACACAGGGATCCACATCTTAGGGGGCTAAGGTAACACTTGGCCTTTGGGGCATCTTTCTCACCTGTGTGTGCACTAGTAAGTTGAAAGAAGTGGGCTGTGTGGGTACAATAAAGCTGGAGCACCCCCATATCCAATACAGGAAATAAGGTGTCCTATAGTGCCCTATGAGGAATGGGTTCTGGTCTAGTTGTAACTCTTTGAATGTCTCTATGTAATTAAGAATTTGGGAAATGTGTCAAGAAAAATTGTTCACAAATTTTTGGTCATTTTTTAACATTTTTCAAGGATTCAGCTATTTCTGTGTCTGCTATACTGCTGACATTGATCTTCAATGTACAGTTCCCCAATCCCTTGTAGCAAAAAAACCAATAAACTGCTCATATCTTTATTTTTTCTCATGTGTTATTATTTCTTGCAGTTGATTCTCTGAGAAAGCGTGCTTTGAAGAAGCAGTGAAACGCATATGTAGTCATAGTTTATTTTTTAAGTTTTCTAAAGTTACTAGGATCCTGACCTTGCAATTAAATAAGACACTGAAAAATGAGTTTTACACCTGCTTACGTCTCTTCAATTGGACTAATATCACTAAGGGTATATCAGTGAGCAGGAGGAAAAACAAAAACCACAACTGACCCTTTATTATTTAGACTACAGATTTAATGCAATTTGACTGGATAATAAAGCAAAGCTATCTAATGTAACAAGCTGGGAGCATACTTACTGCCAGCAAGCCAGCTGCAATTTCTTCAGTGATCTCAAAGCTAATTAATTTCAAGTATTAATTATCAAGAATAAGAAACAAATGGCTAATCTAGACTTCAGTGAATTGAGACGTTTGTATAAAGCTATAAAACACCATTGCTAAGTCATCCCTAGAGGTACCTAACTGCCTACACTTCAACAGCATCTTCCTAGGTTGCGATGAGAGGTGATTATCTTTCAGGAGATTAATCTCCGTGTATTAGCTGAGTAATTCTCAGTTATGTCCTCTTCTCATATCTGTGCTGTTGAAAAATAGTCATGCTTTTGTTGTTGTCACTCATACCTTTAACAAATCTGTTTTGCAAACCTGTCAGAATTCAATGTTATGGACTTTACTCACAACATAATTGGCTAACTTGATAATGTGATTTTTGTCATCTGAGTTCACTAAACTAAAAGCTTCCCCACTAAAGTCAAGGTATCATGTTGCATACTTTTAGAGAACTTACATGCAACTACCCACACACACACACATACTCTCATATACATTTATACATATATACATATGTACATGCAAGCACGAAGGGGGAAATCAATCAAGCACTGTGAACCAAACCTACAGTCACACACAGTCACACTACAGTCACACTACAGTCACACCTCACTGCTACTGAGAGGTCTTTTATTGCAGGAAAAAGCTTTTTTCAGAAGCTTATAAGCCTTCTGAAATAATAAATATGTACTTCTACTAATAATAGAACTTCAGGAAACTTCAGCAACTTTAGGTGAGGGCTTCTTAGTCATATTTTAAATGCTTAAGTACCTCAGTTAATTTGAGAAATTATTCTGATTAGAACCATTGCTGTACTAAAACCAAACCATCAACATTAATAAAAATCAAAGTGAAAAAGAAGGGAGGTTTTGTTTGACAACTTTCAGCTTTTGAGCAAGTGTTACGAACATGTTCCCACAAATTCATGTAAAATATTTAAGGAGAATGCTGACACAGCTGAAAAAAAAATTACAGTAAAAATCAGTTTTCCGTTATGCAGTTTAAATATGACAGACTGAGTCAATAGAAGCATTTAGCTCACCAGACACAAGTTGAATTTTAATAGGGAAATAAAAATTCTTTGGAACAGATTTTCCATATATCATCTAGGATCATTATAGTAGCTTTCATTTCCTTCAAGGCAAGTGCTAAGGCACACTCCCATCTATTAGAGCAGACATCCAATAAGCAGCACCTGTTCTGCATCTTAAATACTATTTTTCTTCACACCTATCCTGTCACAAACTATTCTGCAGTGAGGTACTCTGACTTACTCCATTGAAACTTGCAAAACTGAATATTCAGCAGGAGAGAACAGTCTTTCTTTCTTAACTATCCTACCCAATGGAATAGTATTAACCTCTTGTCTCCTTTTATATAAAGGACATGAGAGAAAATTAATTTCTTTTGAGGAAACAAAATGAAGATAAATACTTTCTATGTTCTCTTATAGCTTGATGAGTGTACTCTGTTACAAACTAACAAATTACTGTTAAAACACTGTCACTAAGGATCAAATAGAACTACAGTTACTAGTTCCTGTGGGAGTGCTCAGATGAGTGATTCTTTGAATATTTTGATCAGATTCTGGCTTCCCAGAATCCTGAAACTGAGTGGAAGAGAACCAATATACTCAAATCAGAATACAACACAGAAAAATAGAAGACTACTCAAAAACTCTCAGGTTAGCCCAGAGAATTGGAAATTT
>VZRX01018342.1:304478-331632 GCA_013398075.1 Notiomystis cincta | reverse complement strand
TTTTTTGGGGGGGGGGGCAGGTTTGGGGCAAAGAGTAGGGAAAAGAAAAATCCATGTTAAGCAGTTAGATGCCAAATTTCTCCTTGCTTGACTAAACAGGAAGAATGCAATAGTGAAAACAAAACATCAAACCCACCACATAATTACCTTTTGGTTGTTATGCCAATGCAGTAAGCACAAGAATGCAGAAGGAGTTCTTTATAGGTACATAACAATAACAGTAAAATTCAGTTTCTTTCCCAGACTTTGTTTCATGTGCATTATATGTCACCTTTGCCTCCTTCCTTTGGGCTAAATACACCTACTGCCAGGTAGTACAGCTGCTTTACAGCAAAAAATTTAATAAACTTGAGCAGATTTGCCTTCTAGATAAAGACTAAAACACACTAATCTCATCTCTCTGTCTGCAAAAGGAAACTAGCCTTTAATTCATAGGACACATGGCTCCTTAGGAAACAGCTAACTTAGGAACCACCATCCTGTTGAAAACACCTTTTGCAGTCTATGAAGCCTGCCAGGTGATAGAGAGACACAGAAATGAGTCCCTCCTTTTTTTCCCCTCAAAATGGAATCAGCAGCTTGTCTAGGGCTTAATGGACCCCTATGCATCTTATATATTTCTTGTACATAACAGTTTAAAAGTAAATTTTGATTTAGCAATCATTTAGGGCAGAGATTAACAAAAACCCCAAACCAAAACAAAATAAAAAATGAGAACAGAACAACTGACCAACCAAAAAACAGACATAGAAGTGAGGTAAGTATCTGGAATGGGGTTAACATGAATACAACTCTCTTTTCAAATTGACCTGCAGTCACTAAAATTAACAAGCTAGACAGCTATAGCAATTTAAATTATGAGCTGGGTTGGAAAGCTGGTTTCTCCAGCTTCTCTCCAAGAATTCTTAGGTTGGAGACAAAATACTTCTTAACTAAAAACATGTTTCCTAGAAACCTACTAGGGTATTTTGAATGTTTAAAATTGTCTGAAGTAAGGAAGTAGAATATTGAGAGACAATGAATGCATACAGTGATTATTTAAGATCACTTAGGGAAAAAATAGAGAAAAATCTCACATTTTCTCTAAAATTAAAGCAAAAACTTCTGTCTATTTTCTTAAGCTATTTAGGTATTTTATTTAGGAAACCCTGTACAGGTGCCCAAATGGCATACTTGAATATATTTGAAAATATGACACCAAATCATTTATGTATCCCATAGGATCATGAGTTTACGTTTTAGTATTTTGGCTCCACAATTAAAATGTGCCTTGATGTATAATAACTAGCACACCTCTTAACATAAATAACAGAGAAGACTTGCCTAATTTATTATGATCATAGAGAGTAGAGGGAAAATTAAAATGGAAAAGTGATTTAATTATAAAGACCTTTCAGACTGAAACAGTTTCTTTTCTGACTAGCAGCAAAACAAACAAACAAACAAAAAAGCACAGATAATTACTTGAATAAAAAAACTCCAAACAACAAAATCTAAAAAATCCCTTCAATTGACTACAATTGTTCAAGATTTGCATTACATTTTCTGGCATTCATCTTCAAATTTTAATGCTATTTAGTAGAATATTTGAACAATATCCTTATTTGCCATTTACTGAGCTGTGATTTTAGCTCTGTAAAAGCAAAGCAGAAAGGTACATTGAAGAAACAGAACAAATGACAAGAATATGATGTAATTTTTGATAGTATGAGATACTATAGTTGATGTTCATTATGCAGTAAAAAGATTTAACAACACTACATAGGAAAGAATCTAAATAATTTGGCTCATGCTACAACATTGCAAAGAGAAAAAGAATCTACATAGCTCATAATCTGATAATCATAATCTTGCAGAGATCTCACAACCTCTCAGTAAAAATACCTATCTGAAGTCAGCAAGGATGAGAGCCGGGCAGGATTTTGGCCCTCATTTCCTGGAAGAATGCTTTATTCTCCTGCTCTGTGTTAGCGTCAATAGGCAGCCCAAAGCTGCCAAAACAGTAGGCAGCCAAAAGCCAAAACACCACAAAGCTGCTTGCTCACTTCTCCCACTCTGCCAAGGGAATGGAGGAAGAAGAAATGAAGGATAAAAAAAGAGAAAACTTATGTATCAAAACAAACAATAATGGTTTTAATAATAATTGCTTAAAAAGTGAAGGGTAAGTGGAAGAGGGAAGAAAACAAAACAAAACAATTGATGCAAAGACAATCACTCCCCACCTCCCATGGGTAGAATATTGCCCAGAGAGTTTCTGATCTAAAGATGGCTGACCCTTCTAAATGCCCCTCTTCTCCCTTTTATTTGCAAATGTGGTGCTATATGGTATGGAATATCTCTTTGATTAGGTCCCTGGTTGTGTGTCTTCCCAACTTATTATGCACCACTCCTTATCTGCTAAATTCATTTATTTTGGGGACAGAGTGAGAAACAGAGAAGTCCTTGATGCTGTGTGAACACTGCTCATCAACAGCTAAAACATTAATGTGTTACCAGTATTGTTTTGGCCAAAAATCTAAAGTACAGCCTTACATGATCTGCTATAAAGAAAATGAACTCTATCCAAGCCCAGACTGGTACACTTTTTAAATGTTTCATAAAATGTAGATGGTAGAAAGCTTCCTTTTCTCCTCATCCAAGTTTAAAAGTAAGGTCACTGTTAAATCTCCTCATCCAAGTTTAAAAGTAAGGTCACTTTGAGTAACTGGATGTAAACAACAAACACCTATCCTCTTGATAAAATACAGTTTGCAAAATTGGATGAAAAAAAGATGTAACATTCCTTTTGTCCTGAATCAGTTGCATAACAGTATTCCTAATCCATGTTTTTAATTACCTCTCCTTAAAAATAATCTGAGCTGTGGTACATTGGCTTACAAGTCAAATTTGAATTCATGGCTAATGAATGTTGGCCTGCACTAGGCCTATTTTGGTGTAAGAGTTGGCAGTAGCAGTCCAAAATGCAGTGAAAAATGAGCAGTTTCTTTGACAGTCTGTACCTAACAGTGTTGTGCTTCTATTCCCTTTCTGGGCAAAATTCAATGGATTAGGCTACAATGTCTTAGGTGATTTCAATTAATATGGCAGAGTTTGCACTTAAATAGAACAGAAACTCAGCCACAGCCCAATCTCAGAGGATATCTGTGACTGCAGCTGACAGGGGTAAGAACATGTTTTCTATGCTGCCTTGGCACTGTCAGCAGTAGGGATAGATTCTTCACCTACCTTATTTTCATCCATATGGCAAATGTTTGCCCACATTCCCAGGAAATCTTTACTGTGGTAGCCCTCTGAGCTGTCTTAAATTAAATTAGTGCATTTATGGTGTAGCTAGTCAGCTTGTAACACAGATGTCACTGCACTGAACGGCTAGAACAGGTCATGAGACCTTAAGAGAGGTGGGATTTCAGTATTCTGTAGTATGAGTCACTTCTAAGTAAACTTCTGGGCAAGGTAATTATTATTATTTGGGTAGTTATTATCAGTTATATTGTTAGACATATGTTGAAGGTAGTAATTTTAAGGTATCTTGCATTCATCTCATAGAGGAACCTAAACACTCAACATACAGGGTTTTAGGCAAGGCAATACCCAAAAGGTAAATAATATGAAATCTGACCTATAAATGCCTATACACTCTACTCTACTTTTCTATTATTTTATTGCAGTGATGAGAAGGTGTTGACATTTGAAAGAAAAAAAAAAACAAAAAAAATGATGTATTGCTGTTAGATCATGACCAGATTTCCTTGCCATGCCTCGCATGAATATCATGCTTGTGGTGACCTTAGCAGGAAGAAGAAAAGATTCTACTTCTTCAGCACACTTCGGTAAATTCTCTAATATTGTTTGTCTTCCCTTTACATTGGCAAAATCTTAATTGCTAAATTCAGGGTGAAAATGTAACAATTTTTTTCAGCATAGAAAGAACTATTTCCTTGCATTCTTTTTAATTATATAGTAGTCATTATGGTTTTGCTTAAAAGCTTTCATAACTGAGATTAATGTGAAAAGGAGCACATTATTACTAAGACTTCATATTCAGTGACTGAAGAGAGCTCATGTAACATCAAGGGCTTTTAACTTCAGTGCTTTTAGTACAGTTCAGATGCATGTTTATGTGCTTCCTTTTCAAATTAAATAATTCCTTTACTAAAATAATCTTTTCAATACATGTCATAAGTGACATTGGGGAGGTTTTTTTAATTGTGGGGGTTTTATTTGTTACATTTTTAAAAGTTTTTTGGAAGGTGAAAGCTTTACATAGAAGTGCCTACATTATTTAGTAGCCAAGCTTACAGCAGCTATAGTTTGTTCTATTTGTCATCTATACAATTAGTGAGAGGAATAAGTTGCAAGGACAAGAAGTAGAAATTGTAAAGCACTGCCAATTCTGATAGCCCAAAAGAGCTGAGGTTGCTGGAGCTCTGTGTTCCCACGTCCAGCCAGTGAGTCTGAGTTGCCAGCAGGCAGACACTCACACATGCAGACAGAACCTGCATGCACACAACAGGTCACAAGGACCAACACAGATAGAAATTTATTTTCCATTTCTAAATGCTTGCATGTGTATCACAAAAATATCTGTATTTGTGTAAATGAGTTAAGATAATTCTAGTTTTTTTGCACATGTAAAACCTCTATTCTAGGAATAAATTTGTGTTATATACTCTACATATGATTGAAAGACTTGATACCTATATACCTATATATTTAATGCCTAAACCCAGGGATATATTCTTCCAGAAAATTCACAACTGAAGGAAACATTACAATTATAATATAAAATAGGAGTTAAAGAAACATCTCTGCTTGCTTGAAGATGTGAGTGGGAAATAAACTATTAGAAAGACTATCAATGGCAAGTGATATTCCCATATGTAAGGATTTTAAATACGTGTGTTGGTGCCAGAATCACTGGGAGTGCATTAACAATTTCTGTAAGAATACCTTTGGGCTTAATTATCCAGGAAATGATTAAGCCAAAACATCAGCATCTCACCTTCTACATCTTAAACCAGATCAAGAAGTACTGATTCATTGCATTCAAAGATGTTACTAGATAGGCAAAGGTTGCAATTCCCAGTATAACTGGTTTCTGTCATTTACAAATGAACAGCCTTTTCAAACCTCCCTTGCCTCTGTCATGCTGAATAGTCTGGCTGTCACTCTTGGACTGGATTACATTGTCGAAAGCAAATCTGTGTCACTGACCTTACCAGTGAAGCTGAGGATGCCATGGAATGTCATCCCAGGGGACAACATTTAGAAGTTCTCCGTGAGACTTGTTGTCACTGACACACCAACTATGAGCTAGCAACCATAAATTGTCAGGATTAATGAATGCTGAAATACATTGCAAGAGAAATTTTGTACTGAGGGCTGCAAAGAGGGTTAACAGATAAGTAATCCAATTAATGCTATTGCAGGTATATAATACATGAAATATATTAGGAGATAGAGATGGAATTCTTCTGCCTTTTCTTTTGGAAAGTTCGTTTCCACCATTTAGTAATGTCAGGAAAGAATATTCAGTGAATGCCCAGTACTTATAAAAAATAGGCCATTAATGTACATAGCTAAATAAGGTTCTAAGATTCTCCCATTCTCTTATTGCCATAATTATTATTAACTCGACAGAAGAATTTAATACTTTTTAAAGTTTTGAATCAGAAAAATTTGGAACAAGGAGTATACTGCATACTGTTTTGTAGACAAAACAGAACATTAAGACTTTTATCTGTGGTGTTGCAGAGATAAAGAAGTATCATAAATTTGTGTCCAAATTGTATAAGGTCTTGAAGAAGATCTTATTTCTAATGCACTATGGAAGAGGACCTGAGGACTCTCAATGCCCAGACTCTTAATTGATGTGTTACAGAAGAAATGAGAGATGAGGAAGATAATTATAGTGGCTGTGACTTTAATAGATTAAAGAGCTAAGATTAGCATCAGACTACAGGAGAAGTTGCAGTAATAATGGTAAAAATTAACCTGACACTCATGTAACTAGCAATGGTATATGGAACTAAATAATTAAGTCAATTTTTCAGCATTTAGATTTTCTGTATGAAACTTTTACTGTAGCTTATCTTTAAGGACATTTATTCACTGCCATTACTTCAATTATGATTCTTGGGGTTATTGGAAAAATGCATTTAAGGACGTCAATACATAATTGATTCCATTTGTAGTTATATTGTAATGGGAACATGAGTACCAGCAAAACTAGAATTTGCCAGATGATGCCACAGCAGGCCAAATTTAAAAAAAAAATTGAGCATTTCCATATGACAAAATGGCTATGTGATTACAGTGCACTTTGTGCAAGTACCACCTTGATTTCATTCATGTACACACCATAACTATCAATGAAGATGTCAGCTTGAGCTCCTGCTAACAGCTCTAGCATAAAGTTGTCTCACCATTACAAAGACCTCCCTACTCTGTTCATGTTGACTCTTTAATTGGTCACTTAAGCTCACGTAACTTTGTTATATTTTTTTGAAATCATGCTAGAGATATGCTCAGTACGTTTAGCTGAATGATATTCCTTTCAGTCAAACAATCAGTGGCTGGAGTCACAGCCTCTCTGTGTCACTGGCAAATGCAGAAAGTGCACTGTGGTACCATGCTGACCCAAGGTGCTGAAAGGCCCTGGCTGAAGGGATGGCCCTTCCTGCACATTTGCACGGCAGCTGAACTCTGTGCCTCTGTCCAGCCCCTCTTTGTCCTGTGGCTGGAAGAGGCTTCAGTAAAAGGTCTGGTTTGTTAAATCCTTTCAGACCAAGGTAATGCTGCTGCCTAGCAGCAGTTTTAACACAGTTATAAAATGAACATATTTATAGATAATGCATTTATAATACTCATTCTAACAAAATCTATCTTTTTGTTCAGTGTGTCACAAATACTTAATATTTCACAACACATATCACAAGCACAGTTTTCTTCATTTTCTCTTTCTAAGTTGTTTCCTTAATAAAATAGAGGTTAGATTAATCCCTGAAAATGTTTTCCTCTGTTTAAAAGCACATCAAGCTGAATGGTTGTTACTTACATTCTGGAAGGTCTGGAGTGTATTAGGAGGTAGGATCAGCAATACGTGTAGTTTGCTTCCTAACAACCTCACATTTAAAAACTAGCTCTAGTGTAAATAGAATGTAAATAAAAATGTCTTCCTATATAACACTTTCACTACAGTTTTGTTTTAGTTAGAACATTTGTTTAGGTAGTACATTTAGAACCTGAGATCTGATGCAGAATCAAATGTTTTACTGGCAGCGTGATACTAACATGGATGAAAAAGCACACTTTTTACAACTCTAGGAAGTCTTTTTATCATTCAGCTCAAACAGAGCTAAAGAAGCTTTATAACGGTGTCTGTAAAGCCTCTTGACTTGTGAACAAAACTATGACAATCAGGAATCACATCTCTTGCCCCTCTCTTGCCCCTCTTAACTGCCTAAAGCTATAAACAGACACCTCTGCAGGTGCTGATATAGTAACATCAATCTCTCCCTTTTTCACTGGCTGGAGCTTACCCCTTTTCACAGCTCAGCTGGTAAAGTGTTTCTGGCAAATTCTGTCTAATCCACATTTAGAGCAAAGCCAGTGAAGTTTCCAAATGATACAGAAAAACACACCAGGCTGTTTGTAATTGAGATTAACATGGGATCTGCTACCAACAGGTTAACAAGTGAGCTTAAACTGTGCATACATAGGTCTCAGCTTGCCTGTCTTAGAAGTAGTCCTGAGATATCTACTACTTGGCTGGACATTCTGAGTGGCATGGACTCCAGCACAGAAAGGACTAGGAACAATAGCTATCAGCACAGCTAAATGTGAAAGAGGACATCTGTCCTGGGCCTCAAGTCAACCATTTAAATTGCTTGTGTTTACCTGGTGGCTTTTGCCTGAAGAGGAAGAGGAATCACAGGAACCACTCTGCTGGAGGTTACTGCCCTCCCAGTTCTGCTGGCAAACGGGTAATAATGAGCAGCTGGAGGGCATAACTGTAACAAGGGTCTTCCACCTGCATGCCAGCTAGAGAGATTGCTGTCCACAATCTATTTGACTGATCTAACTCTGCTAGCTTTCGTGTGTAATATAGACCTAGGTTAATTAAAGTTGCTTTCCAAGTTGCTCTGCGTATAAATCCTTAAATTTCTGTGCTTTAATCTCTATTTTAATGTAACTATATTTTCTGGGTGAATGCTCCTTTGTATTAGTTTATACTATTAATAAATAATATGGTATATTTTCTCTTTCTGCAGCACAAAACCTTTAGATAAAAGCATAGTACCACAACTTTTTTCCTAAACCTAATGCTTGTCCATTACTTCTTGCTCACCTTTTAGACTAAAGAGAGTATTGATGCTTACAGAGGTGTGGAACTTGTGATTGGATGTAGGAGAAGGACTTCTGGGAATTGTACAAGACAATGGGATGTTCAGAGAAGGATGCAAGGAAAGGGTGCCTGAGGTGTTTTGGGGAGTAGCTCAGGAAATTGTTTAGACTGGAATAACCTAACACTTCCAAGTCCACCACTATGACATGTCCTTAACCATAATACCTACATGCCTTTTAAAACATCTCCAGGATGTCAACTCAGACATTTCCCCAGGAATTTTGCTCCAATGTTCTATAATCCTTTCAGTGAAGAACTTTTTCCTTATGTCCAAAGTAAACCTTCCCTGGTACAACTTCAGGCTGTTTCCTCTTGTCCTGTCATTTTTTACTTGAAGAAGAGGCTGATCCCTACCTCACTACAGCCTTCTTTCAGGTAGTTGTAGAGAGCAATCAGGTGTCCCTTGATGCTGAACAGCCCCAGCTCGCTCAGCTGCTCCTCATAAGGCTTGTTCTCTAGAGATGTAGGAAATAGAGGATGGTTAGTTGCACAACACTGGTCCGTGCACTTGCCTGACCATGTCCTGTACTCCAACACCACAAACTGTCTTGTTTCTCATTAAATTCTAACTGTTTTCTTGGGTGAAGGGCTCTTTTCATGTGCACTTGTATGTGTGGGGGAAGTCTAAGAGCCAGTGACTGGAGTGTCACAGAGCCTGTGTGTCTGGGTCACCAGCAAGATGACGAGTGTTTGTACACAAGACAGTGTATGATCACAAACGAACATCAAGTCAGCCTCACTGGTGAGTAGGTGGAACCAGACACTCACACATGCGGGCTCTGGAGAGTGACTCTGTGACCTCCTCATGGGTGTGAATATCTCAGTGAAAGGCAACAGGAGCTGGAGGATCCAGGACTGGTGCATCTAAAATCTCTTTGGAGGGATACTCGTATGTGTGTGAGTGCAGGTCTGAAGAGCTGCAGTTAGAGGGGGGCTGTGGCCTTCAAGGTGGCACGGCCAAGGGGGTACTACCAAGGGGGAAGCCTGGCATGCAGGGGCAGCCAATGGACAGACTGAGTGCATGATCCCAGATGCTGGACAAGTGAACATTGTATACTTGTATCTGTTCCCACTACTGGCTCTTTCTCCTGGTCAGCCAGGGAACGGAATGGCATGAGGCTGTTGGTGGTGTTTGTGCTTGTGCGAGTGTCGCGTATCCCTGCGTGTGTCGGTCAGCATGGCGGGCTCTGTGCACAAGGTGGCATAAATATCCTGTATGGTATGTTTATGTGTGTGCCTACTGGGAATATATACAATGGATGTACCCAAGGGACAGCTCTGAGCTCTTCATGTTAGATCTAGCAACTCTCTATCAAAATACGTATAAAATGGCATATAAAGTCCTTGACCTTTAGATATTCTAAACATCATCTAACACAAGTTCTATGCATGTTTTGTTGAACATATGTATTAATTTTTGAAGAGAAAGTGTAAATTTTTTTTGCATAAAATTATTTTATACTGAATTGGATATAAAATATTTCTTACATGGAGTGCCCTTAAGGATGTGGTTAAGATGCATACATTCTTTAAGCAATATGTATCACTGTTCTGAAGACACAGCCCCAGACATGAGATATTTTACTGGTAGCAATAAGGTGCTCTCAGCACATGCCATAAAGATGGATAATGGAAGAAGGACTGACAAGAAAGATAGGGATTGTATCACCTGAAGTACTACCTGTCTTACTGCCACTAGAACACTACCCTGATATTAAGTAGCAACAGCCTGTGGAAAAATGCCAGTCTTCAGAATTGTCATCACTACAAATGACAAGGCCACAAAAAATTCAAGTACACAGGAAATCATAGGAAGAGTTGAAAAAGTTTTCCTGGATTCTACATGCAAGTCTTGTTGGCCTGTAACCAATTGAGATGAAATCTAATGCAATGATCAGAAGTGCACCACAATGGACCAAACCTTGCCCAATTGATCTTCATTGAAATCGCAAGATTTGATTCCATTTCCTGAAAGGAAGGAATCTCAAAACGAAGCAATAGAATAAACACAGAGACAAAACAAGAAACTGAGGAACTTCACTGCCAGAAACAAAAGAGAAAAAATTCTGAAATTCCTGAAAAGCTGAAAAGTGAATGGGATAACCAGAAGTGCACAGAAATGGACCAAATCTTGCCAAATTGATCTTCATTGAAATCCCCAAATCAGAGAACCAACGGGAACAACACTCTGCGAAGGAGATATGATTCAATAAAATTCCAATGGGAAAAAACCCAGCAATATTTACAAATGAAGTCACTGCAGTCAAAGGTACTGAGGTGAAATATGGTGCTGTGAAACGAACCAAAACTTGCCCTAATGATTCCTACGAAAAATCTCAAAATGAAGCAAGAAAAATAAACACAGAGAAAAGACAGGAATCTGAAGAAATTCACTGTCAAAAACTAAAGAGAAAAAATTCCGGAAAAAGGCACAAAATCGAAAAGTAAACGGGACAAGCAGAAGTGCACAGAAAAGGACCAAATTGTGCCCAAATCGACTTCATTGAAATTGCAAGATTTCATTGTCATTCCTGAAAGGAATGTAGTCTCTGGAAATCTCAGCATTGTGGCTTTCTGAACACTAACCCTCAGGGAAAACCTAACCCTAAGCGTAAATCTAACCCTAGGCTGAGATCTAGAAGCAGCATGGGCGTGAGGCTTTTTCAAGACAAAAAGTGCCGATGGGAAAATGTTAGAGCAGTGCTATGCTGGCCTTGGCTTGTCTTTTACAGCTGAATTGCCCCTTGGATATATGAGTTTTCAGATTTTCTGAACCCTAACCCAAAGCAGAACCCTAAGCATAACCCTAACCCTAGGTTGAGAACCAAAAGCCAAGTGGCAGAGATGCTCATCCAAGAAAAAATACGTGGACGGAACAATGTTAGAGCAGAACTATGCTGGCCTTGGCATGCCTTTTACAACTGAAGTGTCCCTGGATATCTGAGGTTTCTGATTTTCTGAACCCTAACCCTAAGCATAACCCTTAGCCTAACCCTAACCCTAGGTTGAGAACTAAAAGTGCCATGGGGGTGATGCAGTTGCAAGAAAAAGTGTGTGGATGGAGCAAAGTTGGGGCAGAACCATGCTGGCTCTGGCATTCCTTTTATAGGTGTAGGGTTTCTGGAAATCTGTGCTTTGTGGTTTTTAAAATTCTAACTCCCAGGGAAAGCCTAACCCTCATCATCACCTTAAGTCTAGGTAGAGAAATATAAGCCCTATGGGGGTGGTGCTCTTCCAAGACAAAAGTGTGGATGGAGGCACACACAAGCAGGGTAGTGCTGGCCAATGATCCAGATCAAATCTCAGAAAGAAGCAATAGAATAAATAGGGAGACAAAACAAGAAAATCAGGAACTTCACTGCCAAAAACTAAAGAGAAAAAAATCTAAATTCCTGAAAAGCTGAAAATTGAATGGGAGAACCAGAAGTGCACAGGAATGGACCAAACCTTTCCCAATTTTTCTTCACTGAAATCCCAAGAATTCATTCCCTTTCCTGAAAGGAAGGATTTCCTTTCAGGAAAGGGAATGAAATCCCCAAATCAGAGACCCAAGGGGAACAATACTCTGCAATGGTGATATGATGCAAGGAAATTCAATGAAGGAAAAAAGAGGAAAAATTGCAAATGGAGTCACTGCAACCTAAGGGTCTGAAATGAAATGTGGTGCAGGGAAAAGGACCAAAACTTGCCAAAATGATTCCAAACCAAATCTCCAAAACAAACAAGAAGAATAAACACAGAGACCAAACAAGAAACTGCAGAAATAAACTGCCACAAAAGAAAGGGAAAAAATTCTGAAAAAATGCTAAAAGCCTAAAAGCAAATGGGATGAGCAGAAGTGCACAGAAAGGAAAAGGACAGAAACTTGCCCAAATGATTGTTAATCAAATCTCAAAAAGAAGCAATAGAATAAACACAGAGACAAAACAAGAAACTGAGGAACTTCACTGCCAAAAACTAAAGAGAAAAAATTCTGAAATTCCCAAAAAGCTGAAAAGCGAATGGGACAACCAGAAGTGCACAGAAATGGACCAAACCTTGCCCAATTGATCTTCATTGAAACCACAGGAAAGGGAATGAAATCCTGAAATCCTCAAATCAAAGAACAAAGTGGAAAAACACTTTACAAAGGAGGTATGATCACATCAACATCCAATAAAAGAAAAAAAAGAAGATTTACAAGATTTGCTACTGGAGTCACTGCAACCAAAGGGACTGCAATGAAAAGTGAAAAAGAGAAAACTTGCCCAAATTATTCCAAATACCATCTCGAAAACAAGCAATGGAAAAGAACACAGGGATGGAAGAAGAAATTGTAGAAATGAAATTGTGAGAGAGCATAGTAATATTTCTATGAACATGAAATATTAATTTATAAATATAAATTGATTAAAGACTGTAATTTTCCCTTGAATAGGTGGGAAAATATATTTAATTCAATGAACATTGCAATTCTTCTATCACAAAGTACTAATATCACAGCTGGCTGAGTCTTCTTAATTGTGAGCAATAATTATTTTAAGGTCTGTTCTAATGTTAAAATATTTTAACTTTACTTAGAAATAAATATGTAACTATGAGTTTGTTATGTTTTGAGGTTTTTTTTTTATGTTGCTTGTTTAAGATCCAGCTTTTTATGGAAGACCAAACCTTGAAATATTTAAATGGGATTAAATTGATTTAATATATGATGGTCTCACTTGTATGTCATTTCTGATGTACAGCTGCCACACACAAAATTTAATTGTAAGTAACATGATTACAATCAGATTAGTGAGTGTACACAAGTAAATGAGATTGCAAATCTATATGAGTGAAAACTGCACTTCCTAGAGAGACCACTTTGCATATCATTAGCTTAAAATGAATTTTCAACACTCATGACTGGCAAATCCAACCTTTTTAATAACACTTCGTGAGTCCAGAAAACCTTCTATCTTCTGGGACACAGACTGCTAACTATTTCCTGCTGGAACTTTTCATGTTCTATTTAGTTTAAAATGGAATCATTCATGTAGGCTGATCACTGATGAAATTGGAAGAAGCAGAGGCTTAGGGCATAGAGAATTTTTATTTTCTTTGTGTCTGGGCACCAGGAATAAACAGAAGTATCATCAGTATACTGAAGAAATACAACACATATAGTCAAATAAAATTACACGTGTTTAAAACAGTATGCAGCTGCATGGGGGTACAGTAAAATAAGGGATAGTAACGTGTATGTATATATGTATATGCAGATATAAAATTATGCTTCTCCATTAAAAAAACCTCCATAAGCCAAGGCAGTGCATTAAGCTCTCTGAGAGGAGACTGCTTTAAACCTCAGAGAACTTGCTTTTCAAGTATGGACTTCTGATTTGCTTTAGTATTAATTCCAAAACTTTTCATGAATCTGTACAGGTAACAGTTTTAGACATCACAGTTAGGTTTAGTTTATATGCAGCATAAAATGAGTCTAGTTGTCCTCCAGTAACACAGGACTTTGACACTAGCAACAAAAATACAGAACTAGACAGAGCCTGAAACTCTGACAAAAAATTCCTGGAAATTTCAGACTGGAGTTAAGCTGAATTGGATTCTAAGTTCTGGTAAGGATCAACAAAAAAGGAATAATATTTAAGCTTGATGTTTAACACTCTTTTTTTCTATCTTAATGAAATCTCCTGAAATTTGACTGATAAAGCTTATTGCAGACTAAGTTACTTTCAATGACCTTTATTATTACTGCAGTTTAAATGTGCTAAAAATGACAGCATTTAAACAACGGATTCTTCATCACTCAAAATGTTTATGTCAATATTCACTTCTTTGGAATGGTATGCTGTAGGTCATTAAATAGTGCAGATTTGACAGAGAAATTATAAGGAAGGAATTTCTCCTGAATTTCTTCATGAAATCATCCTACTTTAAATTGTGAATTCTAGAAAACACCTTCAATTTACTTGGGGTGATCAAATTGTCAAATCTCCCAAATGTTTTGGTCTACCTAATAGAAGTGATAAAAATCCAATTAAAAATTTAAGTGGGCTTTATTAACAAAAAGCCTCTAAACTTACAAGTCAGGACCCAAGGAATGGTGATCTGCCGAGCTGTGAGGCAAAGGGGAACGACACCAAGTGTGCAGCCACCAAAGGTGGCCAGAGGCACACCCAGGAGGCGGGGAGGGGTTTCGATTTTTATACCCGTGGGTCGGGTGCCGCCCTCTCGGTTATCCCAGCCCCTCTGGATCTCACCCATTGGCTCGTTTGTATCCAGGGGGTTGTGGTTGGACAGCATCAGATCAACTGAGTGGGCTGTGTTATCCCCTTATGTTAATTTGGGTCCCCAACACTTCCCCCTCACCTTGCCTCTGCTTCCAGAAGTTTCCTTTAGGCGCCATTTTAACCTTTAACATTAAAATACATATAACTGAATAACAACATATAAAACACATATAACTGAGTAATAATTTGTTCTAGAGAATCTCACAACATCCCTCAACTTCCAAACCCTCGATGTGTCTGTAAACATGCAACTTTATTAACTAATTAACTGTTTTCCTCAACTTTCATAGCTAATTAAAGTCCACAACATTTTAACCAAGATTAACAGCCCCTCCCCTGATCGGGATACGAAAGCCAGTATAATTCTGTTTATAACGTAAGTATACTACTTTTTTTCCTTTTTTTTTTTTTCCCCCAAGTACTTATCTGATGAGGACACCATATATTCACTACATTTTCCTACAGTTTTACAATTCCTCATAACATGACCATTTAAAAGCCATTAAACCCATAAGTGGACTAGAAGTGACCACTATTATGATCTTCAATGGATTAATTTATGATGGTTTTGTCTTTCTTAATGTAAAAGAATAATTTTAAGGCTTAAAGGAGTATCACATTATTAGCAAGCATGTTATTATTACTTTCATATTATATTATTTTCTTTCAAAACATTAATATTTATTCAAAAATGTGGACAAGCAATAACATAAAGCTGTTTCAAAAGTGAATTCTTTCACACAAAATAGTTTTTTAAAATTTATAAATATGTAGGGAAAGTCTAGACAGTAGTTTTGCCTTTTATATATTTCCATACGACTAGACCATCAGGAGAAATATGAATCAAAATATCTTGTTACTTTTGGAACTCATATTGTAAGGATCCCTGTGTCATTAAGGTTGCTGATCAGAACAGAGTCTGAATGTTCTATGGGAAACATCAATTTATGAAAGTAGCATAAAAGAGAAGGCCTACAAAGAACATAGTTCTTACCAAAATCAAGAAAGACAGAATGCAAAATCTCAAAGGTATTAAACTTAAAGGTAGGCTATATATCTTCAAAGATTTTTTTTTGTAAATACTATAAAGCTAGAACAGTTTAGATGGGCAAATACTTTTATTTATTTAGATTCTTATAAGTAAAATCTGTAGCTACTAAAATATTACATTGGTTTTTTGGCAGAGAACATAAAGAAACATATCAGTGTCTCTAAAATAAATAACATCCTAAAATATCTTGGGAATGAGGCTTTCTAAAGCGTTCTTCTAATAGGGAAAAAAAGTTTCATGTCATATCTAATTCAGCAACAGTGTCTCTCAATTGCCTTACCAGGAGGTTTTACACTTGGACATGCACATCAGGACACTCAGAGTAATTTATTTTACTATGTTCCAAGGTCAGAATCTTCATATCATTTTATTCAATTTCACAAAGGCAAGAAAATAACAATTTGAATAAATACATTAAATACAATGTAAAAACCATCCAACTTCTATATTAGCAGAAAGCTCAGGATTGTACTATTACTTCAGGGTCATATAAGCATGATTTCCTTGCAGTAAATATTTTATATTTAAGATTTATAATTAGTAGGGTCACAAAAGTCAGTCAAGCTAGGTTAAGAATCACTTAATTTTTGCTTCTGATATATGAAGACTGACAAGGTTTTGCTTGTCACCAACAGAGGAATATAATACAAATAATCTTTTTTGTGAATTAGTGGTGCTTTTTAATAAGAGATCAAGAAATGTTTAAAAAAAATCAGAAGGTGGGATAATAGTGAAAAAAGTCTGACACAATTTTTCAGATGAAAGATCTTCAGATATGAAAATCATGAGAAAAAAAGCTAAAAAAACATTACAAGTCTGTCTGATAAAGGAAAAACAAAGGGAGGGATGGTAGGTATTCTGAGAAAAGTTACTATAATTTCAAAAGCTTAAGTGCATTATTTTCTTAAAGGAGATCTCTACTACCTTCCTCCATTGTGTGTGTAAATGACAAACTCCTCTTCTTATTTTCAGTCTCATAGCATTTTATTCAGAATTTCTTAGCTGCTATGGCATAGGAATTCAGGGCAAGTCTTTTAGATGTCCTGTCACATCCAATAATTCTGCATCATAACTTACAGAGTTTAAGGATTTATAAATAATTCTAGACCATATTATTAGAAAATTAATGATGGTATTATAAACATCAGTCATTTAAATTATATTCTCTGGGATATGGGTCAAGGTTAAATAAGAAAATGCCACTTGTACAGGTGTGATGGCTTATAGCAGTTCCAATAGGGAAAGCCCTTAGGCAAGTAGAATTTAAATTGGACACAGACACCTACCTGAAAAGAACCCATTGAAGTTACTGGGCTGCAACCTGATGTACAAATACTGGAATAGAGGGTGTCAAGCAGAGTTCATCACTTGATGATAAATTGCCTGGAGCATCTCAGAAAAAAGGGAAAGGAAGTAAAGTTTAAACAAAGTTTTCAAGAGTTTGTAGGAAAGAACAGTTGTAAAGTGTTAAGATTTGGTGGCATTAAAGGATAGAAAATAGGACATTAAGGGTAGTATGACTTTCAGAAGTTGCAGAAAACATTGAAGATAATAGAACTGTGGAAATAACAGCAAGAAAGGATAGCTTCAGAGACTTAGTGAAGTTCTTCAGTTTAGCAGCAAACATCTTAGGTCTTTCCCTTTCCATTTTGTTTCACATACTCAGACCTGAGTTTCAATTGACAGCTATTTCTACATATTAAACATGTAGAATCACATTAGGCTATTTTGGTTTGAGAAATTTATTCTAGATAATTTCCTTTTAAGTGTAAGAGCCCGAATCTATCCAAAACCAGAATTATCATGAATAAATAGCTGTATCTTTTCTGTGGCTCACTGAATAAAGAGCAGTATGATGGATGAGAGAAGCATAAGTAGTTAAAAAAGAAATTCCCTCACATCTAAAAAGCAAAATCCAGCTCACAAAAAGTAATTTTGGCATGAACATTAATGAAGGACTCGACTAAAATCTCTGTGACTAGTAGATGGCAAAATTCTTGTTCCCTCTGGAAGTAAGTCTCTGCTTCTGATGGGTCCATGTAAGAGCCACTGGGTGGCCATGGTTCAGTCCAGTGGGATTCCCTCTGGGTCTCACTATCATGAAGGAGACATTTCCCATGTCTATACCCACCCATCATCACATTTTTTTAGCTATAACAACCTTATTCTGAGAGTTTATACAGAAAATATAAACCATAGGGTCTCCTATGCTATTAAACCCCGTTCTGTAATAATTGTACTATACCTTATTTTTTTCTTTTTTCTTTTTCCTTTTTTTTCAATCTGATGAAGATCTGTCTTAAAACTGACTTCCTACGGGGCTTCTTTCAATCCCTGTATAAGACTGATGTAGGGCCAGGATGTTTCTTATTTTATTTGGTTTAATTTCCAGCCTATTCCTTTTATTTCTAGAGAACATTGTCTTCACAGACCCTTGTGATTCTGTAGACTGCCTCTTAAAAGCCCAGCTGCAGTACACACTCTGGTTTTGGTAAAGCTTCTTAAAAAGTTTTGTCTGCTTACAGATGACTTCTCCCCTTGTTCTGTCTGGAATATGATTCATCATAAAAAAAGATTTAAAGAATACATTTCTTGTCTGAATGATATTCTTGACCTGTTTATTGAAGTAATTTTTAACTCCACTTTTATTTGGTTTTGGCCTTGTACTTCTCTCAATATCCTCGTTGTTTATGTGCTTAAATAATTAAATCTTGTATTATACTGTTTTGCAGAAGTTAGATTTCTGTTTCTAAGGAAAGATAATGTGTTCATTGTTAATTGAACTATTCAGTTCAATTAATACAGTTGATTTGATCATTAAGATAATAAAATCTGTTATCCAGCTAGCAGTTGAAGTGAGTCTGTTTTTAACCCCATTTTGGGTTGCAGTTCAGTGGGCCGCTGTATCTGTGCAACTAGCAATAACAAAGTTCTTACAGAAAGTCAGAACCCAGACATTTCTCCTTGTGACTTCTTTGTGGGTCTCACTCTACCTCATGGAATTTCTTGTAGCATGCTTACTTAGCAAGCCTGAAAAATGCAGGTATAGCAATTGTTTTCTCCATATGCTTTTATGTCTGCCCTGCTTTTCTCACCAAAGAAAAAACAGAGACAGAATCAATTTATTCACCAGTCATGTTAAAATGTGTTATTCTTAGAAAAGAATTTAAAAATCTTTGTGTTAGAGAAGGAACCAGTGCACATGAAAACAAACAAATCCAACTTTTTGGCTTGATGTAAACACATAAATTCTATATTGCTCAAATAAGAGCATTATCTCCTTTTATTAAGCTATGAATTGTAATAGGAAAGACCAGAACCAAAATTAATTACATAGCCTGATTCTGACAGTTGACTGGAGTTTGCTAGTTGATACTTTAGGAAGTGTATAAAACGAAGGCAATCTTATCTGATGCTTCCTAGATAGCCTCCTAGCCTGTAGGAACTGAAGCTCGTGGACTTAGTACTTGAGATAAAAACTTAGTAGGTAGTTTACATAAGATTTGATACTTCTCGTACTCTGAGAATTGCTATGAATTGTAATAGGAAGGATCTTGGTGTTTCTTATTTCTCTACTGTGTCTTGTAAAAAGCTCATATATGATGTAAAATTAGATTAAATGAATTCACCTTGGGAATGCAAGATCTAAGTGTTGACGTTTTTTTAGAGAAATTTTTTCCTCCTTAGAAATGCTAATAATCAATGGTTAAGGAGAACAATAGAAAATGGCTGAGCCCGGCGGGCCTGTGAGTACAGCACCTCCCTGTCTTGGGTTTCTCAGGGAGGGACAGAGACCCCGCGGGGGGTGGAGCTGGTGGGGGCTGGGACACAGCCCGGTCCCGCTCACCGGCTCGGCCTTCCGGAGCCCCGCCCTCGCCCTCAGGCTGCTGCTGCTGCTCTCGGCTTTGGGAGGGGGACGTGTGGCTGTGACCGGGGAAAAGGAGCTCGCTCAGCATCGCGGTCCGGCCTAGCCTGTTTTTATCCTGCTGCAGCCGCAGATGTTTGTGCCCTGTTAATACCTTGCTGAGAGGGGAACTCTTTTCACCTGAGGATCCCGAGATCCTGAGCCCGCCTTTCTCCCAGTTCCAGCCGGACCGCGTGGCCGCCGCCGCCCCGGCCCCGCCGTTTCTTCGGCACCGCTCTGAGTTCCAGCTGCACCAGCTCGTGCCCCCACCCCGCTTGCTGAGGTGTCCCGGGTTTCCAGAGAGCCGCGGGGTTTCCAGCACATCTCAGCCACGACCCCGGGATCGCTGCGGTCGAGCCGCCATTGGCGTCTGCTCCCCGAGCTGCCCCACAGCGCCCCCTGCAGCCGCGGGGGAACCATCGCACCTGCCCTGCCCAGCGGAGCCACAGCGCCCCTGCCGGCCGGGACCGGAACTGCACCAAGGGGAAGGTGCCTGACACCTGAGAGCGGCTGCCAGTGGGTTCTCTGGGCCTGGTTTGGTGTCACCCTTACAGTTGTTGCCTGTTTACTCATATAAATACTTAGTAAAGATCTATTATTCCTATTCCCTATCTTTTGCCTGAGAGCCCCTTAATTTCAAAATATTACTAATTCAGAGGGAAGGGGGGTTTACATTTCTCATTCCAAGGGAGGCTCCCACCTTTCTTGGTAAACACCTGTCCAAACCGCAACATTAAGTGAGTGAAATAGTTTTTGATCCAGGTCTAAGGCTCCTTACTGTTCACCTGAATTATTTAAACTTATATATTAGTCAAAGAGTATTGACTTCAATTATGCAGAAAAAAACTCCTAGATCCTTTATGATTTTTGCTTTAAGATACAGTTACAATTTCTGATATGAGCCAATAAGTGTTCCCAACTTTGAATATTATCCTCAGCTGTTGCCAGTCTATTCACAATCAGTATTAAACTTACCTTCACTCAAAAGATGTCCTTGTACTTCTTTCTCTTTCACTTGTCTGAAGGCTGTCTCAGAGCAGTTACACTTTACCGGTTTAGTTTTGATTGGTTTTCTTTTTTAGTAAAATTTCCCATTATGTCAGTATATTTTAAGGCAATTGTGGCCTGTTATAATATTTGATCTTGCTTCCTATATGATCTGGAATGAGCTAACTGTTCATAGATATTGCTCATATCTTGTGGTTGAATCAAAATGCACGTTCAGGGTTTTTTCCAATTATTTGCTCAAAATAATTGATAAAATAGAAACTAAAGGCTTTGTATGAGCATTAACTTCTAATTGTCTTTCAAATCTATTATACGAAGTACTTTTGACTATCTCCAAGGAGATATATCTGATATTTCAAAAAATAAAAATTCAGTATGTACCCTATACTTGCATTAATTCTAATTTCAAGTATTTTAAGTTTAAATAAGGATTTTTTTTCTACTTGTACTCCTGGATCTATATTCAGTCCTTTCACAGGGTACATTGTATAAGTTAAGACAGAACATGGATTATTTTTTGTGCATTCTTACATAGAAAAGAATGGAGGAGGTGGACTTTCTATTCCTTAGTTAATTTGTTTCTCAATTTAGTATTAATTCGGGTGTCCTTGCTTGCAAAGAAATATTAATTGTAAATGTATCACCTCTAAATGACTCCTCTGAAGTCAGGGATTAGTCACTGGGTTATTCTGCATGCATAAAACCATAAAAAATTGGCTCTCAAATTCTAACTATGATATTAGATTTACTAGAGGAGGTTGCTCTCAATCAAATCAAGCCTTAAAAATGTAGCATTGGACAAAACATGTCATCTTAACCTAGCTTGTCTTTTTCTTACCCAGATGTTACATAAGAAAAGAAATAAACTTCATGAAGTCTGCATTAGGAGTACAAGTTTCTTACTTACGGTCAGTATAGTGGTAGCATTAAGGATAGAGTCCTCCAACCAGAATTGTGACTTAATAATCCCCTTTCAAGTGTAATGAGCTAAAAGGACATTATGAAATCCAGAATTCATACTCGATTTGTTTTTCTTTATGTTCACTAATTAGGAAATAAAGTTTAATAAAGGAATAGTTGTGAGCAAAACAAATTTTCTTATCAAAGTCCTGTTTGTCCTACAGCTAACAAGAAAGACAAAAGAAGAGATCTGCTGTATACCAGAAATAATGTAACTGCCACAAATCCTCAGACCACAACTGTTCTACATTTCTCTATGAACACTGATGTCAAAAAACAATTCTTTTCCTCGGGTCTTAGCTACCACAGCCCAAATAATTTCAGAGAAGGCTATGTATGTGTGCATGTGAATAAAACTTGTGTCTTAGAGCTTCAGCTGCCAAGGCAGCATCTTCCTATGCATTTTTATTTTATATTTTGTTGAGTGTACATTTATGAAGAAGGACAGAATCCCTTTGTGCATGCACAATTTATATATAGCTTTGTTCTTTCAGTTAGGCTGGTCAAAACTTGGCAGTGAACATTTAAAGGAAGCATTGTACTATACAAAATAACCCCAGGGAGAGGGAATAAATGCTGTTTAAGATATTGAATTGTTGGAACAGAGCCAATAATGCAATTCTTATTCAGTTACATTTTCAGATGACTCATCAGATCTTCTACTAATCTATGCTTTAAGTCTCGAGGAGTATGATCTTTAAAACCTCCTGAACACAAGAAAAGAAATATTTTTTAAAAACACAATCATATTGAGGAATCCACCTTTTGGATCTGTTTCTAATGTGATGCAGTAGCTTGTACCAGATAAATCTGGAAAGATGAGTAAACACTGTAATCCTATTTCTTATTTTACCATGAAAAAATGAAATGGAAACAGAAAAACTGTTGCTGTTCTGTAACATTGATAAAGAAAATGACAATTGAAACTAATTTAAATAAATTATGTTTGGGGAATGAAAGCTTAACTATAAAAAGAATTTGTTTTTTTAAAAGGGCACTGTAGTACCTTATTTTTTTGAAAAGCCTGTGCTTTTACTTGTGGTTTTTCACTGCCTTTCAACTGCTGCTCCATGGTAATGATTTCTACTTTTTTTGTGTGCTCGTCTATTGTCATTAAACTCAGAGATGCAAATCAAATACCATGTTATCAAACACTAAGCTAAAGAGACCTGTCTTTGCCAAAGTCATTGTCAGCAACATTGTCACTTCTGTGCCAACAAATTTACCCATTAATGATATAAGTGATAAAATTGGCCTTTTCTTATTACTTTTTTTTTTCATCTTTTATTTATTCATTTATTTATTTATTTATTTTAAGGCAGCCAACAGTATAAACAAACTATTACATAGCATTAGATTTGACACGGGAAGATATCAGTCTAATCCATTAGTGTTACACATTTTGCAATAAAATGAAAGAAAGGAAATGGGCTTCATTAGTATAAAAAAGAAACAAAACCACAAAAACCACAATAGTGAAGAACACTAATGGCCTCCATGGAAGCAGTGTGGATATTATCTTTTTAATTGCTTATATTTCTACCTTTACAACAACAACATACAATGTGAGCCTGGGAATGCATGACGGCAAAGGCCAAGATGGAAAATATCCCTAGGGAAAGTTTCCATTATTTTTGACATATTAAATTGTTTCTGCTTTTATTCATGAGTATCAGAGTAAAAGGAAAGGCTTGCCTGCTGAATTTAACTTCTGATTCTTCTCTATGAAATAAAAAGCTTTGTACTTTCTATTTTAAGCTGCAGGATTGGGGGGGTGGGAAGGAAACCCTAGTTCAACAGTGCAAATGTTACAGTAAACTTCCTTTTAGTACTATGCAGATTTTGATTGGTAAACTGAGTTTAATTCACCTGTTCAGCAAGGAATTATTTGGAACAGTAGTTAAAGAACTAATAGAAGTAATAGGAAGTAGTTGGGACATCGGCTTCTTTTTTTCTTTTAACATATACCTCCACTGACTCCCTTTATAAAACTAGAACTTCAACCATAACACTGGTGAATTCACAGAATGATTTAAGTTGGAAGGGACATTTTTGTATCATTTAGTTTCAACATCCTTGTCATTGACTGGGATACCTTCCACTACAGGGTTTGCTCAAAGCTTCATCTAATCCGAACTTCAACTCTTCCGGGGATGGTACATCTACAATTCCTCTGGTCAACAAGTTCCAGTGCCTTCCCACACCTCTTAAGAATTTCTTCCTTATATTTAGTCTATCATCTTTCAGTTTAAATACTTCCCTCCTTCTCCTGTCTGCTTTCTTGTAGGCCCTCTTAAGGTACTGGGAGGCTGCTATAAGGTCTCTGGAGACTTCTGCAGGCTGAACAACCTCAGCTCTTTCAAACTGTCTTCACAGGAGAGATTCTTCCATCCCTTGATCTCTTTGTGGCCCCCCATCTGAACTCCCTGCATCAGGTTCATGTCCTTGTTGTGCTGAGGGCTCCAGAAAATTACGCAGATGGGATCTCATGATCCAGATGGGATCTCATGAGGGCAGAGTAGAGGGGAAAATCAGCTCCTGTGACCTACTTGTCACACTTCTTCAGATGCAGCACAGGACATATTTGGCTTACGGGGCTGTATGTCCACATTACGGGCTCATGTCTAGTTTTTCACCTGCCAATATCCCCATGGTCCTCCTCCTCCACAGGGCTTCTCTCAGTTTATTCATCCCTCACTCTATGCTAATGCTGGGGGTTGCCATGACCCAGTTTGGATGACCTTGCACTTAGCTTTGTTGTACTTCATGAGGTTCACAGTATTATATTTCTCCAGTCCATCAAGATCCCTCTGGATGGCATACATTCCCTCTAGTGTATCAACTGCATCACTCAGCTTGGTGTCATCCAAAAACTTGCTGAGGCTGCACTCAATTTCACTATGTCATTAATAAAGATACTGACCAGCACCAGTCCCAATACAGACCCCAAAGGGACACCATTTTTTACTGATCTCCATCTGGGCATTGAGACCTTAATCAAAACTCTTTGGATGCAGCCATTGAGCCAACTTCTTACCCATCAAAAATACACCCATCAAACCCACATCTGTCCACTTTAAAGACAGAGGTGCTGTATCAATCCCTGCAGAAGTCAAGGCAGATGATATCAGCTGCTATTCACTTATCTACCAAAGCAGTTGCTCCATGTAGAAGCTCCACTAGATTAGCCAGGCGTGATTTACCCTTTTTGAAACTGTTAGCTCTCTGTAATCACCTCCTTGACATCCACATGCCTTGACACAGCTCCCAGTGCTAATTCACTGCTAATTCAGATTAATTCTTCTTCTTCCGTTCTCTACCACAATCCATAGTAGAAGTGTATTGCAACAAAATAAAAATTCTACATCATCAAATAAAATATATATTGATATGAATTTTCTCAGAATAATATCTTTACAAATACATTATTCACCCATACTTGAAAAAGGTAGGAATCAGCTGTTACTCCAATTTTTCAGTTGAGAAGTCATAACTTATTGTATATTCCAACAAAGATTATTTCATCTTTCCAATGTTGTCATTTGTTGCTTATACTGCTCAATGTCTGTCAGCACATGAAAAATAAAGAACCCCATAAATAACGCATTGGAGTGAGAACTCATCATTTACTCATCTGTTCCTAGTGTCACCTGTGAATCATATGGTCACAAAAGAATGATGATTTAAGTCTATGGACAAAAGTAAAGCAATGCAGTAATGATGTTTTTCTCCCAACCTACAGTAATTCTAAAAGATTTGTTTCCAAAAAAAATGTATTTGCACACAGATTTTAGCAGACAGATCTAGATCGAACCCAGGACTACAGCAGGCTATCATTCAGTACCAACCTTCCTATCACAGTGAAAACCAGGAAAACAGAATATGTGCTATTTCTATTCAGAGAACTACAAAAGCCTTCAGAGAAACTACTGAAGGTTGATTGAAGAGAAGAACTGATGATGCCAAATATTTCTAGAGTAAGAGAGATATTGCCTGTGTTTGACACCACTAGTTTACATTGTCAATTAGTATTGTTTTCATTACTCAGTATTGAAAAATAGGGGTGGAACTGCTATTAAATGAACTTTTAGTTAGTAGTATATTATCCATTTCTATTCATTTGGCTGTTACAGCTCTATTGGATGCACTATAGTATGCTTTAACCAAGTCTTTCTCTCTGTAAAATATTTTCCCTTATTTCTTTCTTGTAAAAGCACATTGTTAATATTAAAATTGCACCGCAATTGATTTAGTTCTTAACATGAGTGAGGGCCTATTTTTCATAAATTTAACTGAGGTAAGTTACTGTATCTATATAGAAATATTGCACTGAGATAGTTAAGAAAGACTGTTAGATTAAGAAATGTGCCCTGCAATTTTGGCTCTGCTCTACAGCTTTAAAGTTTTATGTTTATTTCTTGACTTTCTCACAGTTTTGCAAAGCTTTGGACAAGTCCTTAATAATGCTGCCATTTACTTTATTCTCTATACAACCTTCCTATTTAGGGAAAAAACCTAGTAAAAACAATTTAACAAAAGTTTACAAGTTTGAAAGTACGATGATAAAAGTCCATACATACCATACCTATGTATATTTCTTTGAAATACCTTCTGAAAAGAGGAATGTATAATATAGATGAAAAGAATAAAATCTGCCATTACAAATATTACAGATGAATAAAAACATATTTAAAAATAAAAACATATTTAAATATCCACCAGGAGTAGGATTTATGTGCAAGTTAGCACACTTTACAAAATAAAAAAAAAATTTTAATATTTCTTAGCTGACAAGTAACATTTGGAAGCTGGACAACTTTTGAGCAGTTTCTACTAGCAAAGCAGCTGGATTTTATATATGTTGAAAAAGCATAAACCAAGCATTTGCAGAAAGGCAGTATGAAAAATTTCCTAATTTGAATTAATATGCTCTATGAGTTAATAATTGACAATAACAAATAATATTTCAATTATAAACACATATACTAAACCCTAAAATTATATAGACCTTGTTAAAAGCTTCAATGCTCATATTCTTTATTTCTCACCCCTTCAAAATTCATGTGCTAAACCACTTCTATTCCCATAAAGCCTACACATTCTGTTTATGTGTGTATATGTATGGTTCCACTAGAATACTTCATAAAGTATGAGCCAAGCTGAAATTCTTTCTTGAAGAGATTCTATTAATTCTCATTTCAGTAGTTTAATTGTCACTGTGGGCAGCTGTTGTTTATAATGTACCCTGTGGTGCAGAAAGCACTACTGGCCATAGTCCCTGAAGAGATATTAAAAAAATGTATAAAAAATTGTAAACAAGCCATGAACACCTGCTGAAGATTTTATTGTTCAGATTTCAGACATACTTTTTTATAAAGCTAGAAGAAATAGTCAATAATAAACATATAGTCCTTTTAGAACATGGCTGTGGTGGAAATGGTGTAACTATGCTTAGAAGCAGGGCAAAAAAAGAACAGAACTTCTGATGCTCATAATGACCTGCTTTTACTGAAAAAAAAAAAAAAAAAAAAAAAGAAAACAACCTTTTGCAACAACAA